>JAWLRI010001031.1:3972573-4020369 GCA_034781795.1 Crypturellus tataupa
GGTATATAGAGAATATGTAGTGTTTATTGTTTCTGGAAAGCAGCATTTCGGGTTGCGTTGTGGCGGTTAGTTACAGGGGCTTGTGTGGGTGGGGACGTTTTGTGCTGAACACAGTGACAGCTGCAAGTGTCGACTTCAGAAACACGGGACTGGCCCCGAGTATCAGTCTCTTTCCCCTCTATTCCTGTTTTGAATCCAGGAAAGAGAAGCATATGTTTTCTTGCATCCGATACATTGGTGTTACCTTGTGAAGGACGGCAAGGTTGTGTGTTTATGTGGCAAAAGAGGAAATCTCAAATTTGAGCAGACTTGCCTTTTTTTTTTTTTTTTTCTGTTGTATATTAGAGATTTCCATGATATCCGTGGTTAAATTTCCATTTGTGTAGCTATGCATGCGCTCATGCTACATTGCTGCTCTTGAAATTGGTACTGTTATATTATTAATACTGCAGATCATGTCAAGGAGGTGTCTTGCCTTTAATAGGAACGTAAGAAGCTTTGCTTACCCCATATGAAATCTCAAATTGGAACTGAAGATGCTAAAAAATTTAAAAGGGACAAGGTCAGCCTAAAAATTATATGTTTTAGAAAACAGAAAATCATGCGTTTTTAACAACAAATCTCCTTACTTCTATTAGTGCCTGTATAATTTTAGTTATTACAGCTTAAAATGATTCTAAGCATTATTTTAATTGTTTTTACTATTTTTTGATCATTTGTCCAGGTGCCCATGCATTTTCAGTTTCCCTCTTGAGACATGTAAGAACTGATCAAAAGCATTTGAGTGCCTAAAATCCTTCTGTATCGTCAGACCAGTTCAATTTATTTTATTTATAAAAGAAAAGATAATGGATCGAGTCCAGGGTCTAGACCATGACACAACCCTTATTTTTTCTTCCCGTGGCGCGTTCACTACCTACATACTTTCAAAGTTGAGCTCTCAAGAAGAGAACGGCCTCTATCCAGGAGAACGTGCTGTCCCCCAGAGCTTAGGATTTAATTCAGCAGTTCTGAAACTCAGTTTTAACTTATTTCCATAAGGAGCTGGCAGAATGTTTTTCAATTTCAATTAGTACCTGATCGAGACAGAAGATGAGTGACCTGCTGTGAGTGACCAACAGCTCCTCTATGTCAAGTGGGAGGATGGAGGGAAAGGTTCAGACCTTGCCACGACCCAGCCTAACGCCTCCTTGGACTGTGCTGGGGAATTGCTGAGCATCTGGCTGCAATTCTTGCCTATAGGAGCTCTATGCTAAATATAGTAAGTACTATAAAACATATGGTGGTTTTGAAAATGTGAGATTCCTCAGATCCACACCCAAAATGAGTGGAATAAGAATTCCGTAGATAAATTTAGTAATATTTGTAAAGAAGTAAAATGAAGAGCATCACAGAGGAAAACTCTTGAGGCGATAAATGTGGAAATAGTGAAATGCTCTAAATAACGTTCTGTGCATGCAAGTGGGTGCTGCATAACTGCCTCTTCCAGCTCTGTGATCCTGCACCCTGCCAAGCCAGGGTCAACTGGGCAAGAAGTGTGTGATTTGAGTCCTCAGCACAAGGAGACTGATTTAAGATTGCCCGGGCAATGTGAAATGGAGCATTTCTTAGGTATTGAATGCTTGATTGGTAACCGTAGCAATTTTTAATGCAGTGCATGTTAGCATGTATAACAAAACACAGAAAAAAATGCTGCTTTCCTCTTCCCGGATGTTAATCTTCAATTTGGAAATTGTTTTGGGGTCGGCACAAAGCCCAGACCTCCTTGTAAAGACTATGTTATAAATTCCTAGATAAATACAATAAAAAAGCTTTCTGGAGAGGATTTCTTCCTTTTGCTGGTAGTGAGAGAGGGGTAAAGGAAATAATGGATGTGCACAGTTAGCTGTGGCCTGGGTTTCGCGTGGCAGCTCTTTCCTTTGGCTTGCAGATAGCAGCAGCGCATTTTAGCACCTCGCCTACAGCATCCACCTCCTGATAGCAAAACTTGCCAATAGAGACGCATTCAGCACTTCATTATTTCTACAACCTGAGTGCATTTGCAAATTAATTGACATGTGGGAGGAAAGGCATCTGCTATTGTAGAAGCCCTTAACTATTGCAGTAAAACTAGAAATAAACTGTTTGGCTGCAGTAAGTGCATATGCAATTGCAGGTGTTGAGGCTCGTAAATCAAAGCGGTGTCTTGACCATTTTTCATGTTATCTTTATTATTATTTTTTAAATCCTGATGTTGCTCACCAACTAGGCAACATCGAAACAGACAGTATAAGAAAGATAAAACATGTATACTTAGATATGGATGGTTAGCAAGTCATTTTGTATTTGTTGCTGGCTAAGCACCAAATGAGATTTTTAATTAGACCTGTAATGAATGACTGGGAGCATTTTAAAGGCTCTTAATTCTGTGGTGTAATCGAGTTAATTACAATATCATTATAAGCTCCCATGGAAATAATATGAAGTGCATTCCAGTTGTTTCACTCTGAAAGATCTTTCTGAGGTGCCTCTGGCTTTATCTAAAATATTTCTACAGAAAGTCTTCAACAGTAACTGCTCTGTGTTCCCTTCCAGCAAATGCTGCTGTTGGGTGTAACACACTGTTCCTGTTCTCATGGTGTTGGAGCTGCTTTTTCACCTGTAAATTACTGGTAACTTCTCATAATGGAGTATCCGGGTCTTAGTTTGGTACCACGTAGTATTTCCTTGTTTTACTGGTTTCTGTTCAGTTAGCCTACCCGAGCATGGCAGATGAGAGTAAGAATATGTGAGCTATTTTCAGAAATAAAGATTCCAGCAGCTTTAGAACTGTTACTCTTTGTGCTGTGGCAAAAAATATGTGTAGCAAAGAGGTGTTTTTGCAAAGCATATGGCTTTTACACTCGTTCAGACTACAGTAAGTTTTGGATTTGGTTGTAAAACAACTCCGTGCTTTTTTGCACTCTCTAGTCTGAGTGTGACATCTCCAACAGATGGACAGATAAACTCTTGGTAAGCCGTGGCTTCCCTTTCAGCAGAGGAGATGAGATTATTTCCATTTGTTAAAGACAGTGGAGAAAACTCATCTGTAGAATCTGCTGTGTGCTTAGATGTTGGGATGTGGAAATTTGATAGATCTGCAGCTGAGCAGCAGAGTTGCTGCTTTGGGGGCTGTTGGCAGCTGTAATGCAAGCTGGGCTCCTGCTTTGACTCCAAGCCTTGTTAGAACAGTAGCTTTATCTGCTTTCACAACGTGTGCTCGATCTTGGAACAAGCACGTTGCTCAAATCCACCTTCTCTCTGCTCTGGCTAATACATTATCTTGCTTTTGGTAACCCTAAATTATCAGGATTGGATTTGTTTCGTATTAAATTCTACCATGGAGACTTAATTCTAACCTTAATTAAGCCTGCCAGGATGGTAGAACTGTCTTTTCTCTTTCGGTAACTTTGCTGGTCACTCTTTTATATATTCCATCCTCTTGACTATTACGGATTTTGTAAATAGTTTAGAAATGCCAGCTTGTGATGTATGGGGCTCTTTAACATTTCTTTGATTTATGTGCAGTGCGCTGAAGAAAAAGCAGAGGAAGCATATTATTCTGAGAAAAAATGTTGCCAATCTTCACTTTTTCAGTGTTAGTTAAAAGCTACACTTTTATCAATCAAACCTGATAGATTCTGTCTTCCTTTTTTAAAAGCGCTCATAACTTAACTCGTTGAAGGCTAAAGAAATAATTTGACTAAAATTTTTATAAATGTCTGCTTGTTTTTTGAATGTATAAGGTGAAATCTCTTTTAAATGAATTTTTTGAAAGTAGGCCTTTTTTATAGGCGTTTCAGACTTGGTTATGTAAAAGTAGAGACATTTAAAATCACCGAAGTAACACATTTTGGGGATTTAAAGTGAAATTTGGCTATATGATGCTGGTAGTAATAGTGCATTGCATAAATTGGTGTAGTAAAATACATATTGGCCTCTAGCAATGTGAATTAAAATGATTTCCCTGCCTTGTGTATGACAAGGTTTGCTGATTTATGATTGCCTGACTTCTTCAGTAAATATTGTAACGAAATGCAGCATGCTAATTTTTCACGAGTTCAACATTGTTTCAGATAATGTTCCTAAAAGTTCATCGTGTAAAGCATTAAGTTATATTCTGAGGGATTAAAAAAATGAATTTTTAATTTATAGTTTCTGGTTAATGCATAAGGTTGTTTTTAGCTGGACAGATTCTTCAATGAAGCTTCAGAGTGAGGTGCTCGTTGCCGCTAGTGGTGAATTACTCCATGTCCCAAAGCTGATGTGAGGTTGAAAACCAGGGAGCGGATCTGTAACTTCCAACCACCCGTGATGATTCAGGGATTTGTCCGTGCTAAAATCTGGGTTGTTTCAAGGGGAGGCGAGAATTTAAGCTGCTTTCTTTGAGTATGTGTAACAGCGACCTGTGTTGGTACCTCTTATTTTTGTTGATTTCATTTATACTGTCTTGGAAGGCGTATAAATTAATCAGATGAAGAATATTTTTGTGCTGTCTGAAGAATGTTCCTATAAGGAAATAGACTGCATGTATTTTGTCCCAGATCTAACTATATCGCTTAGCTATTGCTGCTTGTCATTGCTAGCCAGCTGGAAATTAGCATTCCCAGCAGCAGCACTGCTTGGAGGTGCCTGCGAGAGGGAAGGAAGGACAAATTCATGCTTGGAGAGCTAAGAATGAAGAAAAAACGAACCAAAAAAAAAGGGATGAGGGGAGATGTGACCTTCCTCCTCCTTTTTCATCCTGTGTGTAGCAAAAGGGACCATCTGAGGAAGAAGCCTCTCTTCTGCCTTGGCAAGTTCAAGCAGTTCGTAAGCAATATTCTTGCAAGCCCTTCTGCTGGCAGAGCAGTGCTAACCTCTCGCAGAGGAAAGCAGCGGTGCCTGGGGCAGCTTTGCAGAGTGCACGGGTGCCATCGCCTTGGGATGAGCTGGGCTAGAGGTCAGTTCTGGAAGTGGGGCCGCCCCTTCTGGAAGGCTGCAAGAGGTTGCGTAAAGCCGCGTTTCAAACCGTTAGCCTGATGGCAGTTTTCTGACAATTAGTGGGGATATTTGCTAGATTAAACGTATTGTGCATTTTAATGATTTTGAGAGTGACCAAAACTAAGCAATGGCAAAAGTTAGCAGGAGTTGAAATAATTAAATTTAATGAATTGGGGGAAGAATAAAAAAACTGTATTAGCAGGGTGCATAGCAGCCTGCGACATTAATGCTGCTTTGCTACACCCAGGAACATGAGATTTTCCCTCTTGAGTTCTCTGACCCTTTTTCCCCTCTGCCTCATTGCAGAGCTGGACCAGTTGGATTTGCATAAGCTGCACCTTATTGTAGGTGTTTTATGGCCAAAGAACAGTCCACTTTTTATTGCAGTGTAAAGTAGTTTACTACTAATAGCAGTAAAACCCAAACACAAAGCTGCAAATTGTGGCACGCTACTGCACAATTCAAGGGGGTTGTGCCTGTAGCTTGTGAGCTCTTGTTTCTTCTATTACCCAGTTTTAAAGTTTCTTCAGATTTCTGTATTGAAGAACCTCAGCATCCCCTTTTACTAAGGCAACAGGCCGCTCCTGCCATCAACACAGCTGCCACCTGAGCCTCTGACACCAGAGATTTAATCTAGGGCTCCAGAAAAGATTAATTTTACCATGAGATCAGTGTCTTCAGTTCGCAGCTCCAATACAGCTTTAAGGCAGTGCAGCAGCACTGGAGAAATGCTAATTGTGGCCTTATTTAATCTTGAGTTTTAGTGATGACTTTTCCTTGTTACGGGTTATTTACCCTCTGCAAGGAGAATCTCCATGTCAAAAGGAATTTAGCTTTTGTTTATTATTATTTTTATCAAATAGACTTTTTGTGTCTTTAGGCTTTAATGGGATCCACTAAGTGCAGCACACAAGTGTGAATGTATATCATAGTGGTAAAGCTTGAAAATACTATATATATTATTTCAATGTATCAAATTTTAGATTTCTTTAAATTGCTGTTAGCTTTATAGTGGTGTTGATGTTATCCCCAAATCTTAGGTATGTCACCAGTGCAACTGGATTCCAACACTTGGAGCAATAATAGTGACTTTCGCAGGGACCTTGGGCCATGCAGCCGATTTTATTGGGAGGAAGATGCTGATGCTGTTGCGGAGCTTTTGACCAGCTCCTTCAAGAAAGTGCCTGGATGCGCCATCTTCTGCGTGGCAAAAAGCCAAGGATCTGCAAGGAATATTGGAATAGAGGGGTTATTGATGCAGTCGTTCATCAGCAGAATGCCAATGTGTTTTTGGAAGGAAAATATGGGACAAACACTTTGAGGCTGAAATCCCACACTAATTAAAACAGCACTCTCAGCAAAAACCTGAATTCAAAGGCAACGGGGCAGAGGGTGGAGCGAAGACAGGGCATGAAAAGAAACAGATGGAGGAATGCATCAATGCTTTTGGTATTGTGTGTTGAAAAAGGAGGCATTATTATGTGTCTATGCTTGTTTTTCAGCCTGCCAGCGCAGGGGTGGCAGGAAAGGCCAGCAGGAAAGGGAGGCTGTTGAGCAGGGGCGGGTGCAGGTGGGGCTGCCGGAGCGCTCCCGCCTGCCGGCTCGCGCATCGGAGGGAGGCGGCGGGCGCTGCGCGGCCGAGCGCGCTGCAGACGAGAGCAGGTGCCCGCGAGAGGCTTTCAAGGGAAGTGGGAGCTCGTTAGTGCCACGGCTTCCTTAGCTCGGAACAGGGGTGCAGGAGAAGAGGCAGCAGCCCTTCTATAGGGGATTAAAGAACCAACCGGGTTTAGCCTTTGTTACCCTCACGGTGGGTATTTGTTGCTTAGGTAATTGCTAAGTTGGGAAGTATTTGAGGAGGTAAATGTTTAAAATAACAGAAAATAAAAATATGTGTTAATTGTACACAAGAGCAAAAGCCCGGTGGCTTGCTTCCCTGTTAATTGAAAAGCCTGCAGCCCGGTTACACAGAGGGGAAAACCAATGAGTAAATAAATTGGAGACTCTGCTCTTTTGGTTTATTGATGCTGTTTTGGCCAAGTCGAGAATTCAGCTACCCTAAAATGATCAAACATTGTTTAGAAAAAAGAGAATTTCCAAACTGGCCTCATTATCTGAGAGAAGCTTAAAAAATATCAATTAAAGTAGTGTAATTTTTTTTTCTTGCCTACTTTAGTCTGCAGAGATGAAACTGGGGGAGTGTCATCCTTGCCTGCTCATTGCTCTTTTCAAAAGAAATACCAGAGTTTTATCGTAATAGATGAAGCCTTTGTTAGCAGAAAGAGAGAAATAATTTAATGATCAGGGGCACAATACTGTGTATCTTAAAAGAAGGCAAATATGCATTCATTTGCTGGAAACCTGGAAGCTTCCATGGTGAAGTATCTGCCAGCCACTTCTGTAAAACTGCATTTTACTAAGAAATGGAAATATCTCTGTGTGTGTGTATACACATATATATGAAAAATCTGAAAGAACCCTTTTCAGTTTTTGTGTTCTATAATGTTTAATGCAGAATAATGTGGTCCAAGCCAAAAACCTTTTGCTTTCACTTTTTAAAGCAAACTAATTGGTGCTTAAAGAGCTTTAAATAATATTAATATGTAAATGTAATTTTTCAACTGTGAGTTGACATGATCAATGGAAATGCTCCAAGTGATTTCCCTTCCCACTCCCCTCCTTTCCTTGCAACTTTAAATGGCGTTGTAAGTAAGTGGAGTGTAATGACTTGTTTGGTCAGCAGTCAATGCATGCAAAATCTCCAGTGCATGAATTATGCAAGCAAAAGACCTTTAGACCTAGCAGAATTCCAACACAGAAGCCTTAATTTGAGAAGGTTTAAACTAGAATTCATTTAGTCCATGCATGCAGCTTCCAAAACATGTGTTGCAGAGTAGTGTTAGCTAAAATATCAACTTGACAAATGAAATCAGTGAAGTTCTGCTGAAGGAGGGGGCCTGAATGCTACTGATGAGCAGATAGCAGAAATTCTGACCATCCCAAAGTGGTCATCCCTAGTGTGATATGGGCGGAAAGGATGGATTGTCTTGGAGAGAGGAGAGTCATCAGAAGAGAGTAAATAGCAGATATTATGTGATAACTTTTCTTGATGCTTACTGAACTAAATCTGGACTGTATTTATCCAATACTCCTTCGCTATTTGAACTGTTCATGTGAAAGCCCAAGATACTTCATGGGAATGAAAAAAATGCCCTGCTACGACTGGGAAAAAAAAAAAAAAAAAAAAACACTTCCAAGTGGTCTCTGTATTGCAATAAAGCTCACTTTATGAGGACACTCGAGAACCAAGATTATATAATCTAGTTCTCATATGTTCAAATACCTCATGAAAAGGTAGATTTTGGTGCATTAGTGACATTAGTGACTTTTTTCTTGAAAATATGGACTGTATCACCATTAGCAAACATAGAAAAATCATGAACTCAGATGTAATGACATTTGGAACCTGTTTTTATTTACCTTCAAGTAAAGCTTTTGTAGGTATTCAGATGTTATTTGCAGTAACTTTCCTACATCCATGAGAACTAGAGTCTTTTTTGATTTTTAAAATGTGAAATTCACACATCTGCTTGATGTGTGGGTCTCCTCTCCAGTGTGTGTATATATATATATATATATAAGAAAAATATCAGCTATCATGAGACTCGTCATAAAACTGTACAAGTTGGCACTGCTGTATATCCTAGCTGCTAAGTGTTATAAATTGATTTTCGTGTTGTTTTTTATTTCTTCGTTTTCTGAAGAAGCTTTTACGTTTCATCTGCATGTATTGGGGAAGAAGGATCAATCTCATTGAAGTTTTACAGCGGAGTATTTCATTAGGAAGTAAAGAGCTTAGCTGCTCATAAAGCAGGCAGAACTCCCCACCGCTGAGGGACATGGCTGTCTTGCTGTAATAAAGCCTCTGAATGAAGGGGCTTCCTTAGTGAGTGATAAAGAAATGATTTGCAGTGCAACCTCGTGTGTCAGTATTCAAGTTCAGTAAGAATTTAGTGTATTTTGGGGATAAAGCTATTGCTGTTGCTCATTTGGGGAGCCAGGAATGCCTGGTGAGCATCCCGCGAGTGAACAAATGGTTGGATGCGTTGGGTGCATTAGACCCAAGAACACCTCAACTGGGTCAAACCAAAGGCAATAATTTTATACAATGATAGTTTGGTAGATTTTTGGTCTGATCAACATCTGCTGATGCTGGCAGCCCTGTGTGTGTTCTGCAAGTAGAAAAATCAACTCTGTGCACTGTTTCCTATCCACAGGTACCTTTGCATCTTGTGCATATATACTAGGAGTATTTTTGATACCACAGGTGCTGCTCCAGAAGTTTTTGCTCCCATTTCTACTCCTCAAACAAATGATTTGGGAAAAATCTCCCAACTTTTCAACCAACATCTCCACTTCTAAAAGGATATTTTATGGAATATGATCCTTTAATAATGTATAAATCAAGTTCGACAGAAGCTGCCTGTCAGTTTTACTAACTTTGACCTTTTATCCCATTATAAAAATGGTTTGGTTAAATATTTGATGGGCCCTTATAGATTTTGACAGTTGGAAGCATAGTGGATTCTATATATTTACTTGTAATTAATAACAGTAGTTTAATCACTGAGAATCAGCCTTCAAGGACAATTTAAATACATATGTATTGAATTTTAATTCCTGTCTTTCCTGCGTCTTGACATTAAATGTCAAGCTGGCCAGGAAGTTTTGAATGTTTTTAAAAGGTTAAGATGGGATTTTCTGGTTAGCACCCATGAGACCTCTGTCTGAGCAAGTGGCTGAGTGATGGTTTTGTTTGAAATACCTGTCACAACTGGGCCAGCAGCACAAAGTGGCTGAATGGGGCTGCCTTGAATAGGGTGCAAGAAAAGGAAGGAAAAGCATGTTCCTGCAGTCCCAGGGTCCTCTGCCGAGGCAGCTTTTCCCTTTAATTCCCTAAAACCCGCTGCATATTGCACTCGCTGCACATTCTGGTAGTGCAGATTGAGAACTAAGCCCCTGACACTTTGAAGCATCGCCTCTCAAGCGCGCGCTGTCCATTGCTCTCATTGATTTTTTTTTCTTTTTTTTTCTTTTTTTTTTTCATTTCAGAAATCTGTAGGAAGGAGACGAATCCGAATATAATTTCTTGGCCAAAACGGAGCTGCCGGGGCTCTCCTGTCCCCGACTGCTTGGGCTCTGCTCAGGAGCTACCAACATTCGGCCGCCCGTTAGGCCCTTGTGGACACTCTGAGCGTTGGCACTGCAGTCAGACTGGGTCACTGGAAAGTTTTCCCTGTATTTATAGCCCTTTTGCGGTCGAATGATTTACCCGGCTTCGTTTTCCCCCTTTTACGTTTTTAACAGGTCATTTCCTGCCTGCAGTCTTTTTTTTTTTTTTTTTTTTTTTTTTTTTTTTTTTTTTTTTTTTTTTGTAGGGGTCATGGGATTAGTTTTGTTAACTTGTAAAACTGTTAACCTTTTCTGGAAGCAATTTTTAGAGGTCTTAAGGAAAGCCTTGCTGTGGCACACGAGGAACTGCGTTTCTCTAATATTGAATCTTGAGCTTTTTATTTTCTTCCACCAGTTCGAAGGGAGGAATTAAAGTGGATTGGAGCTGTTCAGATGTGAGTTGTAATTTGTTGCGCTTGAGGTTGGTTTGAGGGCAGACCCAGTGTTGTGGTGGTTCCTGAAGCCACAGACGGTGAGAACGTCTCAGAATCTCGTGACTTCATGTGTGAATTTCTTTCATTGGCAAATGAAATAGAAGGGTAGTGGAGAAACCTACTGAATGTGAATCTTCCAGTGGTGATGGTTTGGAGCGAGGTGCTAGCAGCTATCCCAAAGCCCTAGCATCTTTAGACCAAGTTTCAGGAGATTTAGTGAGTCAGGAAAGTCCTTTGAGTAAGTGGCTTTATGGCATAATTTCCATTTCATTCATGTATGATATCATATCTCATCCAAACAATATGTGAAATACCGGGCATTAACTGCCTGGTTGTCATTTTGATCAAGTCTACCAAGGGTAGAGGTGTGACACAAACACTGCAGTGGACGAGTATTTTAATATATATCTTTTTATTATCTAGTTGCAGTACCATGCAGGGCTTGCATCTGGCCTTCTGAATCAGCAATCTTTGAAACGCTCTGCCAACCAGATGGGAGTATCTGCAAAACGCAGACCAAAAGCTCAGCCTACAACTCTGGTCCTGCCTCCTCAGTAAGTAATGGAGTATTTTGTAGAGTTTGCCTCATAGATTTTCTTGAACTTCTTAATTATTTTAATTTAAAAATGAGTTATAGTTTCCTGCTTGAATTTTTATTTTAGAAAGATAAACAACTGTGATTGTTTGGGCTTGTTACATACTGGATACATGGAACAGTATATTGTTCTTTATGAAGGGGCTTCGACAGCAGAAAAGTAAGGATTCTTCTTTGGAGGTAGCATCATAAGGTTTCACAACATGCAGTTGTCATTGAGGCAAGATGTTCCCTTCATTAGTATTACTCAAGGCTTCAAGTAGGACTTTTTCTGAAGGTCCTAAAAGGCTGAAGCCAAAAGTCTTTGGTGTGAGTTCTTCCTTGACAAATGTCTGTACTGAGTCCATCTGTTCACCATATGTTAATTTTGTATCAGATCTAAACTCTTTTACAGGTGACAAGCAATTATGAGGACACTTAGAAACTGTTTAAGGACACAGGCTATCAACACTTCAGGCAGTCTGTGTACTGATGCCAAAAACAGATGCCCACAACTAAGCTTATAAATTAATAAAATGCTTAAAAAATTCAGTTACATATAAGAAAAAGATTATTATGTAGAAAATGAAGCACTAAGGAATTATGCATTGTATTGAACATCCTTGAAGTTTGGGGACACTGTCTGCTTTTTTCACAGAACGAGAATCGTTGATGTATAAACACTGCTACCAAAAACTTCATGGCTGTAATAATAAAAGTCCCTGGTGTCAGAGTCCACAGGCCTCAATTTATGAAGGAACCGAAGAAAGTCTGGACTTTTTCCCAAAATGAGATCAGATCGCAATCAGCAGAGATTCCCCCTTGTATATTAACTTTAAAAAGCTGCTAATTCACGAGTCCATAAAATGCGCCATCACTTACCAGTACTGCTAGGAGAAGAATGATTAGAAGGGCAGCTTTAGCAGGAGCAGAGTTTTGGGAACTCGATATTTTCTGTGAAGCTGCAGTGATAAATTATGACACATGTTGGCTAATTAATGTAATTGCTTTGTAGATGCTTTTCTTTGGGGTGTCAAATTTCTCAGCTTAAAATGGAATTCTCTAAGTGAAGTCCATAACCATTGAGTGCTTGTTATTGAGCTGTCAGAGTTTTTTATTAAGAGGACTTAAAATATTTTTAATCATGGTGTCTCCATTTGATCAAAATACACATAGTGAGAGAGAAAGATCCAGTCTCCTTTTTTTGCCAAAAATGTCTGTTATTACATATTTGATGTCAAATTGAAAACTCTAAAGTTGCATCTGTATAAATCGTAATAGGGAGAAGTACAATAAACACATTGAAGGTTTGTATATGTCTTTATCTGTATATGTTATTTATTTGATTCAATGGTGCATTCACCTAGAATTTGTAGATATTTGAAACATCAGCAGCAATTTTGAATAACTTTTTTTAAATGCAACCATTATCAGTGTAATCTTCCTTTGCTTGCTGATTTTATCCGAAGGCTTCCAATAGTTGTTGCATTTTGCCAGGCTCTAAAGCAGCAGGCGGCATCTCACCAGCTCTCGCTGTATCCCCGTTTTGAAGATGCCTTTGGTGCTCGTGTTTGCTTTTCCATGCTGCTTTTCCCTGGCTCCGAAGGTGGAGAGAGGAATGCTGGATTGATACGTGTCTTATTTCTAGTGAAATGGATCTGTATGAGAAAATGACTAACTGCTGCCTTCTCTCTTTCTCTGTCCCTGCGTCTGCCTTCCCCTTTGCATACCCACAGGTCACCTCGTTCCCGCACATTCCTCTCATTTGGCTTCTGCTTCCCGCCTTCTGGCAGAGGTTCCACAGTTTGCTTGAGTACTGAAAACTAGAGCGCCTTGCTCTGCTCTAAAGAACAGCCAAGAAACAGCAGCTATTGTGTTATTTTTATTTTTTTTTTTATTTTTCCCTTGAAATGTAGTAGCACACACTGTTAATCGTGTATTATTTTGTTTGGCACTGTGTTGGCTGCGGGAAGCCCCTGGGTCTGTGTGTGCTGGCCTGCACAGCCCGCGCCAAAGTGGTGGCCCCGGCAGTGTCACCGATTCACTGTGACCCCAACAGCCACAAAGCACCGAGAGCGGATGGGGAAGAGAGGGAAGAGAGACCACGAGAGGCTGCTTGTGCTCTCACACTTGTACCCGCAGGGAGAGTCTCCTGGGATCATTAGGAAATTTTAAGAGTCTCAGCTGAAAAGCCCGTGACCTTGATAGCTCTGGTGCATGGGGAGCTCCCAGATGATCCATTTATCTTCCCTTGATTGGGACGGAGTAACCAGAGCAAGACCTTCCTCGCAGCTGCAGTGCTGAGACTCCTGCCCTCTGAGATTCCTTTTAGGGCGATTTGCGGTGGCATTTGTAGTTCAGAGGAAGTAAGAGCACTAAGCGATGGAAGTCTGGTTCATGTTTGACTTCACACTCAACGTGTAGGGACCATTGGGTAAAAACAAGTTGTTTTTTTGTTTTGTTTTGCGGCACTTCAGTTTGTCTTGCAAATCTCTCGTGCTCTGATGTATTCCCTAACCTGGCAATGAGAACACATTGAGTAGAAATCTCTGAATTTGATCTCTGCTGTGGGTAGACCAAATTTTTTCTTCGTTTTTCTTTCAAAAAGACAAATGAGTAACAAAAAGCCAAGAAAATAACGTCCTAATCATAGATCTGGATGGGTAGATTTTATTTCTGTGACTTGTACTGGGGGACACCCAGGAGGTCTCTGGCTTTCTATCTCCATTTCATCAACCGTAAAGGAGAACATTTGTAAAGCACTTGGGTTTCCTGATGAAAAATGCTAAATAAGGGCTAGTTATTACTGATTTAAATCAATCCTCCTTCTGTCTATCTGATTGTTTAAGTGCCTGTATTAATACACTTCTTTTTCGTCAAAATAGCTTTCAGGGTTTATTGTACAAAACTTCCATTCTCCTTCCTATATCCTCCTTCCAGAGCAGATGGATGTATTCATAAGAAGTCCATGATGCCTCCAACCTTTGTACCTGCCCTAGTGAGACGCAGCTCTTCAGTGAGCAGCCTTCTTTAAAAGCTTGCTTGACTGCTCAGCAGGTACCTATTCATGTGGATTTGGAAAATAAACTTGCAGGTATCACACACACTGCCTTTACCATAGCTTGGTAGGCGAATGGTCAAAACGTTGCTTTTTTGTAGTATTGACACCCTGTCAGGTTTAATCGCTCTTTCATATAAGTAGCATTATATGGTTCTATTGTATTTGCTTAAGAGCTTTTCTCAAGAAACACCAGTTTGTCTTGAGCAAAGAACTTAATATAAGATAGTAACACAGTGTTCTAAAATAAAGTACCATTTTTAACTGTTAACTGAAAGGTATGTGTGTGTATGAACCATACATCCAGTGATCAGATGTGCCAGAATATTATTTGGAACTTAACTGGTGTAAATTATTGTATTTACACTATGAAAAATCCTGGTGAACATTTTGCCAAGAGTTTTTGAAGGAAAGTTCCTTTTTTCAGCATTTTGTTTTATAAACAGTATCTAATTACTTCCTAGGTTCAAGTTTTCCATTACGAAAGAAAGAGGCAGAATATTCTGCAGATAATGGCAATGGATGCATAAGCCAATAAATGTTCATTTAAAGACCATATGTTTAGATTATATTTTATCTAGTCTGACCTCACTGTGTTAGAGAGGTCTGAAATCCCAGGCAGGAATTCATACTTCGAGTCCAAGAATTTGATGTTTCACTTAAGTATGACACCTGGTACGTTGGTTATGGAGAAGGTGGTGGTTTAATAGGCAGATTTGCACAGTCTTAACCAGTATTATGAACTCTGGGCTAACATTTGGACCTCTTCTTAAAAGTATTCAGGAGTAAAAGAGCAAAGTGCCTGCCTGTTTTCCTTGCTTTTTGAGAAAAGTCATGGAAAGTTCTTTGTGCAGTTCTAAAATTCTGCTATCCCCCTACTGGCAAGGCAGTATTAAGTATCAATATTCATTAAATACCATAGAGATGATAATGTAATAAAAGAATAATCCTCAGGCCCACACCTATACTTCTCTCCAGAAGGGCTGAAGTTGAGAATATAATTAAAGATTAAACTCTGTTTGCATTCTGGAACATGGAGATATCTTTTTGTACATGATGGGGAATTGTATTAATAAGGAAGAGATCAGTTTCCAATAAGTTTCAATGCTAGAAGCTCATTTAATATCCCTGTTCATGTTTAAGTTTCTCCTGGCATTCCTTTAGCTCGACTTTTGCAAGATAGTGCGGCAGGAACTGTAAAAGAACATATTGCTCAAATATAAGACCCTGTTGTTCCATAAGTTAATCCTTTTGATTTAAAGAAAAAAGATTTTAAAAAAAGCTTTCTTACAGTGTAAGACAATAATATTTACATGAATAGTGTTAATAATTTTCCAGCCGTGCACCATGTAGATACATTTAATTTAGTATTTGGTATCTTGAGCACAGTTTCCATCACATTGTACTGTTGTCTTCTTTATTTCTGCTTTCTTTTTATTTTTGGTAAATTAATCAAGTCTTGTTTCTCAGATGTTTTGTGAAGCTGTTTTAGTGTAAATTGCAGTATATTGGCATACAGGAAGATTAATTTTAACCTTAACTGGCATATTGGTTTTGGTGTGTTCAGGGTTTTTGTGTATCTTTAAGGATCTTTTGATACCCAGATTACTTAGTATCTCACTTGGTCCAACAGACAGAATGTTTTAAATAGATTTTCTGTATTGTTCTTCAGTGTCTTGCTTTGTAATAAACTCTAATTTTGGACCGAAGACTTCCAAAAATCACTCCCCTGCCCCTAGGAAGGATACATATTCCTAGAAGCTCTGGTGAAAAACATTTTGTCAAAATAAAATATTAGTTTTAAAAACATAATAGCTAGTTCTGTGGGCATTTGCCCATGGGCTGGAAAAAGATCTAATTATCAAAACCAAGAGTTTTGTCAAGAGTCTTTCTACTGTGTTTTAAATATTATGATGATGGAGGGATATGATATAACTAATGCTAACAATATACTGGTACATGGTATGTATTCTTTCGGAGTGTTTCCTAGGGAATACAAATATTGTATAGCATTTTGTTCCTTTAAAGAAGAACCACAGGATAATATGAACGTATTCAAACTGCCGCCTACAACTCTGTTCCAGAGAGTAGCAAGGTCCCCAAGTGAATTACTCAAACTGTGTAGAATATAATAAAGTATAATGAGCAAACTGGAAACCGCTATTTTGACAACTTCATTACAAGGAGATAAGTGCTGAAAAAATCAGATCTTAATGAATTTCAACAGCTATTGGAAATAGGATAGTTTCAAGTTATTTTAAGATACAGTCCATGTTTTGTTTTGGTTTGGCTTTTTCTTCAGGTTTCCCTCCTGCCTGCCAAGGATGATGAGGATTGTTCCTAGACAAATTGTTTTGGGCAACAGGGACTGGGACCTGTTAAGGGCTCCAGTTTTAGTAAGTCACATAGGTACTTTAGTTTCCTCACATACAGAAAATGTCGGTTTTGCATTTCAGGGCGCTTCTAAATTGTGTAAATCAGATATCTTTTTCTTTCCTCAACCATCTTCTCCCCCCACTGAAGGTTAAGGAATCTAGTGGTCCTAATTATTACAAACCGGGATGTGGGGTCAGCACCCATCCTTAAGCTCTGTCAGGAAAGCAGCTGCGCACGTGGGTGTCACTTTGTTCTTTCTGGCTCTAACAAGTAATGCAAGATAGTTAACTGGTCCTTGTCACACAGATGAAAGGCAATGCCCCACTTTTGAAGCGGCTGCTTTTTGTTTTGTTGTTTATTAATGACCCATGTGGAGGTGACTCTGTGATGCCAGTGATGGTGACAACAGCCCCTTCCCAGGACTCAGTGCTCTGCGTTTCACAGGCACCATCCTGTCCTGGCCTTGTATTTCTTGTGAATTTTGTTTAAACATGCAGATACTCCACATGTTAAATATAAAGGCAGCCTGATTTTTTCAGTTAAGTGATGTTAACTGTTTAATACTCAATTTGAAAGAAATAGTTCAATTTATATAGTTTAGTTTATTAATGATAAAAATGTACTATAGCCCTTAGTCCTACAGCAGATAACTGCTGGGCATCAGAGGCAACTTTTGCAGCCCTGACTTATAATTGCATTTTTAAGTAGCATATTTTAAGATGAGTTCATCTGACTTGTTCTTCTTTATACTGTGAACTTGCTAGGTTTACACTGTAAGCCAGTGTTCAGACAATAGGAGAAACTCCCTTAGAATATATATATATTTAATTTTTTTGCTTTCAAAGAGCAGACAGCATCTTACAGACATCTGTGTATGTATCTGTAATCAGCAGAAGCGTTTGGGTCCCAGACAGAGAGAGTCCTGTGATATGGGGAGTTGTGAAGGATCTGCAGGAACTTGGACCTTCATCCTGGTAAAAAGGAGCAGTTCCTTAATATAGTCAGTCCCAGGATGTGTTACATAGAGTAGTGGGATAAGGAGGCATTTCTGTGCAGTGAGCACGCATAACCCTGCTGCTGGAGATGTCAGGTCAGAAAGTGGCTTTTGCGGCACTGAGTTGCCCAAAACCCAATAAACATCTGGACAAACTCCACTTACTGCCGCTCTTGGGAGCGACTTTGCTGAGCGTGGAAGTTGGAAGCAGCTGCTTCCCGGGCCCGTTAATGCCCGATAGCACCGCAGAGCCGCCAGCTTGGCTGCTCCGGGCCGCGCGAGGACTGAGATGCTTTGTAAAATTTTAATCTTGATCTAATCTCCTAATGCGTTGATATATCTGACAGCAGGAGTCTCTGTAATAATCTCCTTATTTGTTACAACAGAACAATGCTTTTATTCTTTTTTTTAACTGTTGTTTTATGCTGAATTTCATTCCACAAAGTATTATACAGCTGTGTATTTTCTTATTTTGCAAGTGCAAAAATCCAGCAGGCATTGATCAGCGCAGATTATCCGAAGAAAAGATTTTTAACTAAAACCAAACGTTCCATATGCTGCTCACTGACGGGATGGCAATGTCTGTCCATACAAAACACACAATACTGGATATGGGTTTAGCCCCAGTAAACTACTGAAATACCTATGGGTGTTGTAGAACTGCACAGCATGTAGTAACACTAAGGAACAAACTATTATTTAATTATATTTCAGGAAAGGTATATTTTGGGAAGAGGGTCCGTGTAATTAATGTTTTATTGTTCCCTTATAGTGCATAGAAGCTCATGTAGTGCTTGAGCTGTTATAGACCGATGGCCTTAGCCCAAGTGTCTGCACGGTGAGCGCTTCCATGTGCGCGTCCCTTGGGTTGGAGGCAGGAGCCAGAGACCTTTGGTTTTCATTAAGCAGGTGATAGTCTTTGGAGCAGATTACTGCTGGCAGTTGATGTTTTGGTGTCATATCCCGCAGACTAATCCCCCAAATAGGATTGCACCCAGCGCGATGCGCAGCCCTGTGTGACTGAGCACAGCGATCGGAAATAATTCCCATCTCCTTTGCTGCAGATTAGCTGGGACACTTCAGAGCCAGGAGACGAGAAAGCTGAATTTCCTTGGAAACTTCGGGCTGTCCGTGAGCCATGCGTGCGTTTCCTGCGTATGCCCAGACCCAGAGCACTGTGTAGCCCTCGGTGAACATTAGTATTTCTGGGAATTGCGGCTCTGTTGTACAAGAGCAAATTTCTGCCTCTTTGATGTATGTTTGCCTTAAAGGTAATGTTTATGTGAGAACCGCACCATTAAAAGGTGGCAATTAATTAAAAGTTGTTCCACAGTCCCTACTGTTAAAAAATGCCCTCGCGGCGTTTAGAGCAGAACACTAATATTGCACTGTAGGGAATCCCAGTACTTTCAGTAAAAAGTAAGTTAAGGATGAAGATTTCAATGTGTAATTAAAGACTGCAAATACTAGTTGAACTGCTTGTTTCTACGTTACCCCCCAAAATGGAACATGCACTACCAGTACTTCGACTAATTAGACACTGAAGAACAAGCTACATAAGAGAGAAAAATTGTGAGAACCTAATGATATTAAGGCTCTTGCTAATGCTGTGATTTTTATCTTTTGATTGCTTTATTTATTTATTTATTTTTAATTTGAATATTTGCCCGGCCAGGCTCTTCTGCTTGAGAAGGACACAATGAAATGCCCCTTCTAACTAGCAAGGGTGCAGAGCACAAGAACTGGTTCACCGTAATTTAGTTACCTGACATCTAAAATAACTCTTATTACTTTTTTATTTCACTTGAGGGCATTTTCTGGGTATTCATGTGTTTACAAGGAACTTTGTTGGATGGTTAAATAGGAAAAGCTTGGGCAGCAGATTCTGGCTGAGGACGGCACCGAGCTGATCTTTGCTGACACGACCTGGACACCTGGAGTTGGGTGACGTGAAGATCATGCTCTGTGCCGAGTTGGTGTAACCAGTGCATTCTGCCTCACTTTCCCTGCCATACTCTGGGAATTACCATTTGGGAACTGTGCAGGAGTGCCGAGAATGACTGAGCATTTGCTCAAAGCCATGCAAGGAAGCACTGAGCAGCTCCCATGCAGGTGCACAGCCTGGATTTTTGTCTTTTATTGCTGTTCATCAACATTGCTCTTGATGAATGGTTAATTATTCACAAAATTCAGAGTCGAAGAGTAATGCCTTGCAAAGACAGGAATGACCATATCATTCCGACTTGCAGGACCTGATAGGAAGCTCTAACTATCCCCTGTCAGCATTCATTTTGATAAATGAGCGGTGATGTTTTATTCTGTATCCGCTGTGTTCTTGCCTTTAGGTGTTCGTTTCGGTGATGGAAGACAAAGTGCAGACACACGAAATAATTACCCGGCAAGCTTGGCTGGAGCCTGTCAGCATGTGTCAAACCCCCAAGACGTCTTGAATCTCTAAATTGTTGAGCTCTTTTGCTGATTGTTACATCCGATGTTTGGTGTTAATATCAAATGCGTCGGAGAAGCAACAAGAAATACCTTGCAGTTTTGATGTATTAAGTCAAAATCTAATAGCTCCGTCTAAAATAGCACTGTACAACTGAACTCCCCTCAAGCTAAAGTCAGGCTTATCTGCTTTTATTTTTTTACGTACAGACCCTTCTAATTAATTCGTTTTGCCTTTCCCGTTTTGACAGTTGCTCAGCGAAGGTGATGCTTTTGCTTATGACAGATTTGTATGTATCTTGTCGACGGGCCTCGCGACAGAGGCTGCGTTTGTTCTTCAAGTGCTGCATCTTTCAACCCTCTGCCTTGGGGCAGCTTTCTGAGTTTTTCAGTCATTCTGGATTTCTTGTTAATGGGTGAGCCTGTTGTGGCCGTGGGGACTTTCCATTCTCAACTCCGATTCCTCTTTGGTTCCCAATTAAGAATGAGTTGGATGGAGTGTTTGTCTTCTCTAACCTCCCACTTGAAGCAGGTTTGTTTCACAGCTAGAACAGGGCAACTATGAATTCACTTAGTCAAATCTCAAAAATCTCCAAGGATGGAGATTCCAGAGTGTTTCTGGGCACTGTAGATATTTTGGAGAAGCTGCCTCTTCTCAATTAGTAATTTTTTAAAACCTAGGCAGTGAGAGGTGGATGGTGTCCTGCAGTAAAGGACACCTGTTAAACTGCAGTGCTTGGTGTGCCAAAGGGGTGTTTGTGATTAATATTTATGAGACTTGTATTTAAAATTTGTGCATGATCTTTTCTACTTCCAACGTTACTCTTCATTTAGACAAGATTCCTCCTCGACAACGTGACTGTACAGCATAATAAATGGGAAGCAAATAGAGGGCTATCTAATCTTAAGTATTTCTAAGCACGTGAAAAGAATTTGTTGACATGCGAGAGCAATAGCAGTGCTTGCAGGATGCTGCCTATTGGCAGAAGATGCCAAGTAGAACTATTTTAATATGTGATTATGCTTTAAAATGGAAATTTATTTTCAATGCAAGGATAGCGGCTTGTAAGACCACTGACAGAAAATCAATTATAATTTTTGCTAGTCCAGCTAAAATATTATCTGTTGCAACTAATTTTTTTCTTCCACAATTGCTTTCTTCTCTTTGTTTTTTTATTAACTTGTCAGTGGGGATACAGATTCTGGCAGTGAAGCCTATGTTGCAACATGCATCCTCCTTCCCTGATCTCTGCTTTTGCTGCTGGTTGCCGGTGCCATGATTGAATTATCTATTTTTATGCTTTTATGTGTTTAAGCCATTTAATCGTGTTGAAGGTATCATCTTCCGCCAACAAGCTCTTTTGTTCAAGTGAACCATTGCTTGCTTGTACTGTTAGTATTAGTTGCTTCATTAAAAGGGTATGTATATACTGCATCTCGTAGATGGCTGTTTCAGAGAATATTGTGAATTAATATTCATAATATTAACAGTGGCTGCTATTTTTTGTGTCCTTAGATCCTTACTATATCAGTGCAGTTGTATTTAGTGCTTGCATTTTGCGTGTCAGAATTTACAGAAAACTTGTTGCTTGCAATTAGGCAAGGAATTGCGAATAATTAAGCGATTAAAGGAGAATGCGGAGAAGCGTGTAACCACGTAATGAGCGAATGAAAAGTGAGTGTGACCGCAAAGCTGGTCTGGAATACACACCAAATCCCTGGCTTGTGGGAGGGTAACGACAGGACATTCTCTGAGACAGTGGCAAAATATTGTCCCATTCTGCAGGGCATCATCTTCAACTCTTGCTGGCTGCGTGTTAGCTAATTAATCACTTAATTGGCTTTCATGATGCCAAGCAAACCTATATTCTGATAGCTGGATAAATTTGGGAGAGCAGTTTCCTAATGATCGAAATGGCTCTAATAACTCTGGCCCTTGTGATCATCTTTGGTGGTCCTCTGGTTGCTTTTAGAAACATATTTGCCATAAGGTTGCTCTCCATGGGTACTCTGCCTACTCATACACTTAATAGCTGTATGTGTTAATATATGTGAGTTATTTTCCCATTTTCTTCTTGTACAGAGTACATTTTTATTTAAAATCGCATACTGCATCAATAAGTGGGTGTGTATTGTACATGTATTTGATATTAAACTGTTTCATAGCTTTTGCTCTGTGGTATAGCAGAGGTATTTTTATTTTATTCTTTTTAACAGGTCATGCAATGTGTCTTATCTCAGGATCTTTTCCTAGGAAGATGCAGTGCTGTCTGTTGGGTGTGGGTCATTGAAAGAATTCTCTAGGCAGGTTTTAATTTTAAAAAATACTGGACTTCTCTCACAAAGATGTTTCGGCTGCCAGTGACACTGTATAATGTGAGCAGCCAACTCGAGAAGGAGAAATATAAGCAGAATGCTTAATACAAAGAAAACTGAAGTAACCTTGCATTAAGGTACATTATCAATCATCTCCGTATTTAAAATTTCATCTGTGTGCAGGGAGTGTCTTCAGTTGCTGCAAAAATGTAATTAAATCTTCTCCTGATAGTGATTCATAGCTGACCCCCTCGTTATTGGAGCATCTTAGTGGAATAATAAACCACTCCCCGCTGCGAGGCACCGTCCCTGACAGACAAGCGAGACACCGGGGCTGCTCCTGGGGACAGGTCCAGCAGGCTCCCGGTGTCAGCAGGGGCTGCAGGAAACCTTCTCCTGCCCCCTTTGTAGCACAGCTGCTGCGATGCCACCTGGCAGAGTCCCAAAGCTCTGGCTCGTGACCGTCCAGGAGCCGCCTGCTCCTGGGCTGCTCCGTGTCCCTGGCTCCCAGCGGGGTGGGCAGAGTCTGGGTTTATTTTCTTATACAAAGACTGTCAATGTAGAGAGACTTTGTTTAGCTCGTTCTTCACTTATACCATTAAAAGGTGTCTAGAAATGTGAATCTTCTCTACTTTAAGGTATGTCAAGTCCATTACCCCAAAGGACTTGTTTTTCACAGTGCTTTCAGCTCCCATACTTGCAGTGGATCCTCAGAAATATTCATATTCAATTATATGAATATTCAATTATATTCAATATACAAGACGTGTGTATATATATATAATATACATACCTTATTTGATAACATAAGTCGTTTAATAGTCATATTTGTACTTCCTTAAGGAGATTATCATTCCTTGTTTTCATTTATATTTTTCTCTGCTAATGGACTTACATGAGCAGGATTGCGTTTATTTTTAAATAGGCTGAAAATTTGTCCCTGATAGCACCAGACACAGTAGCTATAAAACAGCTCTCCTGCTTTAGATATATACGTATATGTCTCTAAAAGCTGCTTTATGTTCCACTTTCTAGAGGTGTTTTCTAGGTAATGTCAAGAAATGCGTGCACAAAAATATGAATAGAATCTATTTATTTACTGCAGGGTTTTTATTTAGTTTAGGGATTTCTTTGGCTTTAGCCCAGCTTTCCGCCCTGGTAAGTCCTTTGTGCAGCACAGAGGAGCACGCAGGCAGAGACTGAGCATTTGAAAAGCCACAGTGAATCCAGAGCCTTCCTGATCTGTGCAGTGGTTGCACCCTGATCCTTGTGTCAGATGAGGGAGGAAAAACGAACTGAGGGCAGGAGTGGGAAAATCACCATGAAGGTGGAGTGGATTTTCTGGAGCAGCTTTGCTGCTGGGTTGGGGCTGCGTTTGTCATCCTAAGAGCAACTAGCAGGATAAGCCCCCTCCTCTAACAGGCTGTTTATTTCTGCTAGTGGTGGTGCTGGGAGTGTTTGAAGAGAGTTTTGTGTTTTTTCAGGTTGCTGAAGGGAATTAATCTGCCTCCCTGCTGATTTTCATTCGGAGCCACGTGATTAATTTCCATAACCCTTATAAAAATCCCAAGCTGAGGAAACTTGCGCTGAAATGAGAGCAACTTGTTTAAAAAGTCACGGTGGAGGAGAAGCGCTGCAAAGCGGTGTTCAGAAAGCAAGATTTTGAAGGGCGGCTTCTCCCCAAATGTTTGTGCTTGGAAGACTTTTAGGTTTATAAATACCTAATTGTACTCGTTATAAGCAGTTTTCCTGCTGGAAGGGTATAAAGATGACCTTGCTGGAGACTTCTGCTAAACCTAAGTTTTAAGATAGATTTCCCAGCTCTGCACTATCACAGGCAGATCGAAATATTTGGTCAAAGCATAATCCTGAAGAGAAATCTCTGGCCTAATTATGAAATTCCCTCAAGAAAGCTTAAAAAGTGGGAGCTCATAAAACTTGAAATTGGTGTTTGGTAGAAGTTTGTGTAATAAATGGTTGCACTGGATTGTACATGCTGCTTTTTTATTTCTCTAATTATATTTAATCTTTTTGTGTCTTCATTTTTCCCCTCTATAAAACGTTACGTAAGAGCTTGGTTCTCTGTTGTTGGATCGGGTGGAAGCTGGTGCAGTTCAGGGAACAAGTGACTGGATGTTCCTCTTTATGCAAAGGTGAGAATGGGACTTTCCATTTAAATATTAGTCCCTCCCTAATTCCCAAAGAGGGCAAGTCTAAGTGCAGGCCTTGAGGCCTTTATAGAATCATTATGGTTGGAAAAGACCTTTATCATTGTATTTGGCATCGTAAAGCCAAGTCAGAGCTGGTGACTTCAGTCACAGGCTCCGTAAAAGTTGCTGGGTGCAGTTAATAAGACCAAATAGTTTTTGACCACCCATCTGTACTTTATTCTTCAAAATTGTGCTTCAGTTTTTGAGAAGACACCATGAAAAGACAATTTGAGTTACCAAGGAACATGGCCAAATATTTCACACTACCTGCTGTAATACTGTTGTCATTATTCCAATATATACTGTATTTTTTCTTCATCCTGACTTCCCTCCGTAATTACAGAAGAACAAATTGATCTTAAGTATCCCTAAAGAGTGTTATCAAGTATTGTAAGTACCCTTAGAAATAGTGCTATTAAGCCTTACCTGTTTTTAACCATGGTTTATCATTTTAATAAAGTACAGGATCTTGAAGTGAAAGCCCCTTTTGAGTGCTGCTTGAGGTCTATTGATAAGGCCTAAAATTGAGTCTTGGCTACTTAGTGTTTCCATTTTCTATAGGAATTCTAAAGGAGCAAATGGGATATATAATAATGTGTCACTGTGAGGACCTGGCAAAAGCCATATTTTTAGTCGTTGCAATCTTAATTAATACCTTCACGTCTGTCGTCCAAGACTTTTTGTCTTGCTTGTGTTTTCTCTTTTGCTCCTTCAGATACTTCAAATTCAAGTGTTGTCACAATCTTCCTCCGAGCTATGCGTAGATATTAGCATGATTACAAGCTTTAAAAACCTATCCGTAAAATGCAGCAGGAATCCAGTACAGATTCAAAGGTAATAGATAACTCTAAATCTTAACTTACATCTGCAAGAGTAAACTCCTTTTTGATAACCATTGAGTATCTTTGTCCTGATAGCTTCTAACAGGGCATTAAGTATTAGGTATGGTGGAATAAATAGATATCCAGCACACACTGTGCGTTAGATAATGAAGGCTGAAGGACTGATGGACGTGCTGGTGCCTGTGTTGGATGCTGACACGGCAGCCACAAGAAGTTGTTTTTCTTTTAGCCAGAGGTAAAAGAAGCGTTTGATAAGGATGAAAAATTCCACCGAGACAGATTTAATTTATTTATTTATTTATTTATTAGCATGGTGACTATTGTGGACTTAAAATGATTTAAAACTACACCACACTGCACACATACTATCAGCCTGTGGTTTAACTAGGGGGCACTTTTAAGCACAGAAACTATTAGGACTTCGATGACTAAACCAATATAAATAAAACCTGTCTTATGAAATGCTCTGCTCTTCTGTTTTGATATTGTTAAAAATCCTCTGGAGAACTATATCCTTACCTCTCCCTTCTTCCTATCCTCTAATTTTTGTTGCCTTCCCTAAGTTCTGGCACTTGCTGTTCCTAACACAAATGATCTCTTCCTTGCAGCGCTGCTAATAATGCGGTCAAGCCCAGTGCATAAAAAGGTCTAACTGTGCAAAACATGGTGTGTTTCTTATTCATCAATCTCCAAACCCAAAGGTAAAATCTCACTGGCCTTGATAGGTATAGAATATGTAATAGACATCATGCATCATCTGTAGCCTTTCATAAAAGGCAGCAAGTATTGTAATTTCTGCTCTGCTGAGGGAGAAATAAAGTACAAAGCCAGAAAGTGAAAGAGTTTTTCCCAATAATTCTTGAAAGCAGGGCTGCAAATAGTATTAATAGCATGAATGCAAAGGTGACAGTATGGAGTGATGTGTAGCATCAGGATCCTGTTGTACGCTCAGAGTAAAGACCATGGGGTCTTTACTGGCTAATTGGGGGGCACAAACGGCTTGGTGTGTTGGGAGTAATTCAGGAATTATCTTTGGAGTTTGCTCGTGTATCAGACTCTCATCCAAGCCCCCAGAATTACTGCTCTTAGCATTTATTGCGCTCGCAAGTGTTGCCTCTGCAGTTCTGTCCCCGCCAATGTTGCGTGGTTAGCGTTGTTCTTTTCAAGGTGTGTGGAAAAGCTGTTTCGCACAAAGCACGTCGAGCAGTAGCAGGCTCAGACACGATCCTGAGAATGGCCATAAAGCAGCTGCAGGCCTGTTTTATTAACCAGCGTTCGCACATTCTCATGTCCATATTCTTCCCTTGATTGCTCCTGTGAAGTTGAGGCATTTTGAAGAATGTTCCTCCTAAGTGCAAAAGGAAGCTCTTTCAACAGTATTAAAAATATCTGTGCAAATTTGACTATAGGGTTGATCTCTCTTCTGAACTTCAGCATTTCCTTAACGAAATGCTGTTTAAGGTGACGCACTGGATTTTGATATTGTGAACAGAAGTCTTTTTGCTCTTATGCCTTAAAACCCAAGCAAAACGATGCACTGAGAAAATACATATTTTTCAGTGTGTATTAGGGAGATTTCACATTTAATGCAAATGTGTAGGTGGATGGAGGCTGAGTTGATTCAAGGGCAACTTTTCCAGTTTGTTAGGATGCAGCATGAGAAGCTCGGAGTTATTTGTATTGTCAGCTCTTGCCTTTGAGGAGGTTCCTCGCGTGTGTAGACCATGTCACTTATCGCTGGATTCACAGTGGCACTGAAAAGCACAGAGCTGCATCTGCTCTACAAACAGCATGTTATAAATAACCCATTTTGCAATAAAACCGTATTTTGTTGTTGTACAATAATAGAACGGCAGCAGTGTGGAGTATTCCTGGCCCATGCTGTTTGCTCACAGCCCTAATTGTGCTCGGAGTGTGAGCAGCCACTTACTGAGCTGAGTTACCAAATTGGCTCAGATTTAAAGCTAAAACTCTGGTTTGTTTTGCTGGATTGGTTCTTTGATCCAGCTCTCCCATGGCCGAGGGGCTGCACTTTGCAGGCTGGGGAGGGGATATATCAATCCCTTGTGTCGCTGTTGCCTGCAAAGCCTGAAAGCTGTTGAATCAGCCTCAGCTTCCTAAATGTCTTTGCAAATCCAACCTCAAACGCTCTGTCTTGGCTTCTAGGGAGCTATCCAAGCTCCTCAACATTCACTCGCCTGCCGTACCGGGCTTGGCCTTGTGTGATGATAAGTGCAGATGGTTAAGTGTTTGATAGAGCAATTCGGGCATATGTTTTTGAAGGAGACCACCCTGTGTTTATATGTAAACACTTTGAGATTATTTAGGCACACGACTTAATCTTTTGCATCCGCTAAATAACAAAAAGTGATTTCTCTATGACTGAAAGAACATCTCTAGCAAAGTTTCAAATAAACTAACTTGCTCAAAAAAAAAAAAAAAAAAAAAAAAAAGAGAAAGGCTGCCACCTTTCAGGTCTGAGGTTGAGTCTCATAGCAGTTTGAAATCAGCTAGGTATTTAGGGGAAAAAAAGTTACCTCTGTTTATAGTGCATCAGGAAAAAAAAATTCCCAGCAGGAATGGGGGTGATGAAGGAGCTGTAGAAGGAAAGTTTGTGCAGGTGATAGAGGAATGGAAGGGCACCAGACAAGCGGGCGTTAGGAGCCTGGCTGGAATCTTCCCTCATAAAAACCTTGAGACTGGATGAGAAAAGGGAGTATTTTCCAAGCGATTTTAGAGAGGAAAAGCGCAGATGAAGAAAATAACAGTAAGAACCACAGCAAAAATGTGTAGAATTTGGGGAGGAGGCAGCGTCATCTACACTCGAGGTGCAGGTATCTCAGCTTGTGCCAGCTCTCTCATTGAACGTCTTGAGACTGAAAGTCGCTTTCTCAGCGTGAGATGTTGAATTTCTTTTCACTGTCTTCCCTGCCCAGCCAAGCAGGAAGTGTCATTTCACGAGAGCTGGCAGAGGTCACTGTTTTAATAACTATTGTTAATTGATGCCTCTCAAAAGCCGTCTCTCAAGCTGGATTTGTAACATGCCGAGACTTGCACAGTAGGTAGCTGAATCAAATTATAACTTTAATCTCATGATTAATAAATTACACTAGAGCTGTGACAATCTTGTGTGTTCTAAAATACAATAGTTCTGTAGCTGTCGTGTCTGACAACTGTTTATTCTCTTTGTAAAAGCTGCATCTAGGATTCTGCCATGGTTAAAGCTTTACATTGCATATTTCTGCAAAAACTAGTTGTTCTTTAGGTCTTAATGGATTGAAGTCGGCTCTTTCTGCTTCAGGTCCTGTGTTAGTGAGTACTACAGATGTCAGCAGGAGTTTGCAGGACCAGCCCATGCTTCTGAAAAACCAGAGATGCGTGAAAAGTAATTAGCTTTAATGAAAATAGTAACTAAAACAAAAAGCAATCTGTGAATCGGGATTTCACAACAAGCAAGGAAAATACTGTTATAGTAAACAAGAGAATGTGTGTGGAGAGTTACTCCTGCTGCTCTCCAGAATATCAGGAATTGCAGATTTAACATCTTAAGAGCTGATCTTCATTCACATGTGATGTGTTCCACCCTGACCACGAGCATGGGATGATTAAACCCTTTTGCATTGCGCCCAAATGCATATTCTTCTCTCTGACTCTTTAAGGTAGTCACGTAGCACCATCTTTTTTTGCTTCCCAAAGCCCTCCTCCCCAAATTATTATTAATACATACAGTTCTAGTTTTTAAATTGTTGTATTGAGTGGAAAAAAATGAACAGCATGCAAGGTAAACACTGTGTGGGATAAATGCTATTTAAATCTTGTCTAAGCTGCTAAACATCACACTAACATTGGATCACTGGATCTAATCCAGTTTAAAAAAAAAAAAAAAAAAAAGAGAGGTCACATTAGAGAACTGTGCCATCTGTCCAGTATAGAATTGAAAGGCATTTATAATGAATTACTTACCCATATTACTGTCTTTTGGGGGGTGCTTGGTGTGAATCAAAGAGTGCTACAAGAGCATTTATCTACAAAGGCTGTTCCTGAATTATTTCTACCTTGTCAACCTGAGCTTTTGGTGTGCGTTTTTTAGCTTAGCATTTTGCAGAACTAATTAGTCCATTAGAAACAGTAGTTCCTAGGTGGCTTCAGAAGTCTTCTATCTATTCCAGGGGTAGTTGTTCTCATATGGACTGAGGGGTATCTGTACATGCGTATTGGCAAAAGTGCTGAGAGATTTTCAAAGATTCTCTCTGCTGCTGTATTTTAGAGGCGATTTATCTGCATGTTCATAGCAGGAGAAAAGGTTTAAGTTCGAGTGTAGCCGTTAGAATTAATTGTAGTCTGTGCTAATGTTTATGAAGTCAATTGTTATCTTCAGCCCTTCCAATATTAATATAGTATGTTCGTAGAAAAAAAGTCTTCCACTATATTAATAAAAAATAATGGTTCACAATATGACACCTTGTAGAACGTTTGCTGTTGAGTCTCATCTTATTGGCTGGGTGCTGTTGCACATTCAGAAGCTCACCCTTCAATGATACTATAAAACATTTTAAAATAAAGATTTTTTTGTTGTTGAAGATATAATTTTAAGACCTCCTTAAAACATTTTGAATCTGTCTCCTGAAGGAGAGAAGAATGAGGAAAAAATGGGAGAGGGAAGTTGTTAAAAACCTGCTATTAAAGCTCCTTTAAAAATCTGACAAGCTGAAGTTACATTAGTGAAATTGCTGTAGTATTTGATGTGATTTAATGATCAGAGCCCTCTTGGTCTGGGCTTTGCTGCCTGGGATGCATCTAGGGCTGGATTAAGTGCAGTTATTGATGAAGTTGCTTCAAATGGGATGGAACTAACTGAAGCTGTTACCATTGAAAGGTGTTAATGAATCATCTTCGGAGGCCTTGAAGAATGAGTAAGATGAAATTCCATCTATGAAGAGTTCAAAACCTGTTACTGAATACAGGGGCTGGGAATGATCTGAATTGCAGAATCCACTGCTGTTTCAGACCGAGTGCCCTTTGCATGAGAGAGAAGCTATAGGAAGGAAGGGCAAATGTTCAGATATTTTTTTTCAGCCTTTCCTAGATGGAGTAGTTCGTATTTGAGGGCAACAGGAAGCTGATACTGCATAATGCCAGCTTGTGTTTCATGCTGAGACTTCCATGTGTTTTTTTATTTATTTTTCTTACAATGAAGAGATGCCTTGTGTTTCATGCACTGTATTTCCATTTGCTTTTCGTTGCTCTGCGTTATTTTACTTTCTATTTAGAAATGCTCATTTGTGAGTAGGAGAAAACTGAGGTGAGCTAAGTACACTGGAAGTCTTCTGAAAAGCAGCGCTGCAAGTGCTATGCCGTGAGACTGTATAGGAAATTCTGTACCGTGAATAGGTGCCAGGATATTTTGAAATCATACCTGATTTGATGGAGGTGTGTAAGTTGTGATTCTGCTTATCTTGCCCCTACATTCATGTTATTTTGATTTTGCAAAATTTCCAGACAGCAGCTTTCTCGGTGACCCTCCTTCCAGACAGCCTCAGGAGTGCACTTCCTCGTGTCTCTGTCATGGATTCGTCAGTTTTCTCTACACCCAGCACCAGTTACACTTTTAACATTACTCTGCTGTGTCTGACTTATGCATATCTGTCTCTTCACAAGATGTTTTACCAGATGTCCTCTCTGAAGGGCATCTCCATAGAAGAATTTTGCCTCGGATTAGGTTGTTTGTCATCTCATATTTGAGGCCGTCATGTAGTCAGGCTAATTTAGTAATTATGTGTGCATCTTTGCAGAATCCGTCTGTTCTGATGAGTCCTCAGGAAACCCTGACATCTGCTTTAGGAAAAGGCAAAGGGGCAAAACAGTGAGATGGGCATCTGTGTTGTTTTAATATATTGATCTTGGAGCTTTTCTGTCAGTCCCTTGACTGACAGTGGGAGGAAAAGGTTATCTGCGTGGACGGTCTTGTGACTTGCTGTGTCTTGCCAAAGAAAAACATCCCAAAATGTTTTTTTGCTGGCTCTACAAAGAGCACTGCAAAATTAACAGCTTTCTAAACCCAAAGCGTCATAGTAATTCGTCTGTAAAATCTTTAGAAAAGCTGGTTAGGACAAACAAATGAGTCTTTAGAAGATTTGTGTTCTGTATCAATTAACTTTTTAACCGCTTGGCTAGCTGTATGCTTGACTTATTTAAAAGACAGACGTTTCATGGGCTTCGAAGTTTCTGTTCTGCCTTATACCAGTCACTCCTGAAAGAAATATCAGAACTTTTGTCAAAGAAATATCAGGACTTTTGTCTTTACAAGACAACTGTTGAGTGAGTCAAGTCCCAAGGCACACAAGACAATATTTTAGATTTAAAAATAATCAGATCTTTAACTATTCCTTAAAACTGATTACTTTTGACCAACCCGCATCACATTTTCAAAGGATAATTATAAATGTCCATTGGGATGTTTAGAATTACCTAAGCAGATTAAATGCTACCTCCAACTGATCTTTATATGATTTAAAACTACTTCAAATTTCCTCTTAATGCAACATAGACTGTGTCATTGTGCAGGCAGCCCTCATTTTATGCCTGCAACTCCGTATTTTGTTTGGTTTTAATTTGTTATCATCCAAAACTTGGAAAATTCAAGTATTTAAGTTATGCAGTCATTTGCATCGTGATGTCTAAGGCTATAATATGCATTCCTAACTGTATGCTAATCACGAAATACAGATCTTCTTATTGCCCTCTCCTCAGGCAGTGGGCTCTGCTCACACATAAGTGACAGCTGAATTTGTTTGCTGAGCCTGGCGTAACCGCATTTAAGAAACAATCTTAACTCTCTCATGTGGTATAAAAATGTGCATCGGATACAGTAATGTCTAAAATGACTTAAGTGCCTACTCTGGATGTGCAGATTCCTCATCCTGCAGCAGTCTTACGTGTATCCTCTTCCACCATGCTAAGGAGTTCTTGGCTTATGGTTGTTTTGACTTTGTCGATCTGCAAGCAAGCTGTTAAGGAGTTAGAGAACTTTTCTCTTTTTCTTTTTTTTTTCTTGCATCTAGAAGATTAAGATATTTGTGATGAATGCTCAGAACTAATTCCATTCTCTTGTTACTTTGAAAATGTACTGACTACCATTTGCATAAGTAGATATTTCTTGACTTTGTGGTCCTGTTTTTTAATGACTTGCAGAGTAGCCGTTGGAGCCTAATACCTGATTTTTATTTATTTTTTAACAAGTGTCATCAGAGCTGATTTATTTAAGGATCCCTGAGAAGTCAGAGCTGGGCAGGTTGGTTCATGACAAATGCTCTTCCCTTGCTTGTTTTCAAATTCTGTCTTCATTCTGTTGCTCATTATATAATGAAGTGGCTTCAGTTCCATTTTCCCCAAAAGTGTTCAGCGTTTTGGATGAATCAAGTGAATGGTGTTACGTTTTGGTATGTGTATGTGTCTAATCCAAGAGTTTGGTGACTCTGGAGACACTTTTGTGTGTTCAAAAGCAGGTTGCGATATGTGAGCCACTGGTTGCAGTGTCAAAGAGAAATGAGTTCAGTGAAGTCCTGTGGACACTGGTACCAAGCAAGATGCATTAAGGGCTGTTAACAAACCCTTATTGACTAATAACGTGATTACAGCAGTGTGGATGTAACCCCGGGTTTTTGTTTGCCTTGGTAGGTACGTAGATGATGTGATCAGTCGCATTGACAGGATGTTTCCCGAAATGTCTATCCAGTTGTCCAGGCCGAATGGAACCTCTGCGATGCTCCTGGTAAGATAAATCATTTAATCTCCTGAGAGAGATATCTGAATGGACAGAGTTACTGCTCCTAAAATGCACATTAGGAGGACTTTTTTTTTCAGAAATGCACTGTATTTCATTTGTTACAGCAGTGCAGGATCTTTGTTCCAATTTGTAAGAAAATAGGAAAATATATTTGAAAGCCCTTAAGTGGGCAGAGCTGCTGCAAAACTAGAAGACTGTTTGACAGAGTTGAGTTTCAGGATTGCTTTATAATCTGGAAACTCTGGGACAAGTTTGTAAAGTTTGTATGCCTAATGACAAAATTGCAGTAAAAATGTTCATGAGCATAAAATGACTTTTTGAGGATGTATAAATAGTTGTAATTGAGTTTTTATACTTTTGATAAGCAGCAGCCAAATGTGTCACTGAAAATTTTTGCTCAATTAAATACTTAATCCTGAGATACTGAAGTCAAAGAAGGTTGAGTTTGCTGATTTGCTTGGAATGGATTAAGGCCTGACTTCTTTATTAAGGTTGGTTTTAGGGGGGTAGTTGTTTTTACTTTGAGGCTTTGCATTTTGAAAAGGCAAATGGAAGATGAAAGGGAATATCACTCTTAAAGAAAGAACATACTACCACTTCTTGTTGAACGTGAGAGTACAAATGTGAGTGCACCCAGACTCAAATATTCAGTATTTTTTAGAGTTCTTGTCAGCGAGTGAGTGTTAATCATGATAATTAAGAAGCAAAAAAGTGGTTGGAGAAGGGTAAGAAAAAGCAAACCGATATCATTTAAATTTCTTCAAATTGCTCTTGGGTCAGTGCTCTTCTGCTTTATGATGAAGTCAAGAATCTGCCTTTGAAGTAAATGAGGAGTAAAATCTGGATCGTAGATAAACAAGTGCAACACATTAAACTTATTTCTGCCTGACCAAGCAAGATTTTATTCCAGAAGACTCTATTGTTCATATTAATTTTCACAGACAGCTGTTGTGCTTATAGCAGAAGAGTGTTAAAAGTTTTTACTCTTAAACAGAAACCTGTCCAAGTGGGGAATGGTGAACTGTAATATCACGGCACTCAGATGTGGCTTTAAACTGATATTTCTCTGATGAGATGAAGGACAGAAGGCCCATATTTTGGCAAATTTTAAGTAAAACCCCAGTAATTTCCTCATTCACATAAACCATTGCAGAAGACTTGAGTGTAACACTTGTGTGAGTATATTTCTTGTTTTCAAGCAAATAGTAGGAAAAAAACAAAAAATTGGATGTTTCATCCAAATAGAATTACTGAGTCAATGTAAATCAATTGTAGGATCACTCCTTAGATTTAATAGTATTTTTATAGTTTGACTTCAAAACCCCATTATGGACAGATTTCTTCTATATCTGTGGATGTTTCTGTTCATTTCTCTATAGTAAGTCTGGCTGTGATTATATTTAGTTGCAATTCATCAACTGTCTAACATCCCGTTATTAACTTTCTTTTGAACAGCCCCAAGTTTTCGAGAGATTAACCGAGTCAGAGGTTAAAATAAACAGCTGGCTTTCACTCGCATTAAAACATTTAATCTGCAATTGTTGGATTCACCAAGTGGAACAATATATTCTGTAAAAGAATTGGATTCATCAGTGCTGCCTTAAGAAGCTCTAAGTCGCAGAAGCTTCTGCGTTTGCTCTTACGCTGTCTTTGTGTTTAACTATTTCTCTGCACAGTGAGTTGTGTCTATCTTCACTTGGCTCCTCTGAAACCATTTCCATTTGGTTGGAGCCTCTCTTTGCATGTGTTAACTGCCTAACAGTCCTGCTTAATTTGGGGGGTCTGAAGGTATTTCAAGGTTCAAGCACAATTAGGAGATGTTCTGTAAATTATCTTGGCTCTGACTGGTCAGGAACAAAGTGGTTTGGAATGGCCCTAACTGCAGGAGCAACCGCCTTCATGGTCAGTAATAACTTACTCAATTCCTTGTTAGGGTTTCTCTCTAAATCAAGGGCAATGCTGCTGCTACAAGAGAGTAGCCCTGTATTGAGCCAGTGCTAGGCATGTTTTCCTTGGATCAGAGATCAGAAAGATTGTTTTTAAAGCATTTTTGTATATGATTATGTGATGGGTTTGTGATTTTTTTTTCTTTTAGGCAGGTTTTCCCTCTTCCCCATCTGTCTCAGTTGATGTTGCCAATATGGCACTTTCCATCTGGCCCCGGCTGCTACAGAAGCTTTTGCTGCTTTCAGCCCCAAATCGGTGAGGGGAAGGTGCTGCCGCCTGGGCAGCGTGAGGAGCATCTTCCCCAGGAGCAGGAGCCGCTCCAGCACGCAGGATTTCATGCACCGACCTTATCCCAAGTTAGATTAGGAGCCGCATCCTGGCAGCCTTTGGTTTGCCCTCATACCGAAGGATCCAGATAAGGCTGGGATTGCCTTTTAAAAGGATTTTGCCACCATTCAGTTTACCTGTTACAGTCAGTTAGGTATCATCTCAGCCCTCTTAGCCCTCTGCCTGTCCACACGCTACTGCTTAACTTTATATCCCAGCCTCAAGGTAGAGGTCCTGTTGTTATATTAAGACCTGCAAGCATCTTTAAACGCAATAATTCAGCTTGACAGAAAAACACGTATTGGTCAGCAAAGGCGTTGGGAAGCGGTGTGCAGTTAGAAGGTGAAAAGAAGGTGAAAATTGTTGGGAAGAGGTGGAGAAAGGCGTGACTGGGAGATTTGTTTTAAATACAGTTTAGCTGATTAAGAAGAAAAAGAAAAGACTAATATGGAAAGTTTCAGGCCCAAACTGATGTGTATATTCTTATGTGCACCTAGGAATGGATTTATGTCCTTTGTGATAGTGGTGGGACTTCTGTAGGCTGCAGTTCTTGAATGTTGCAAGAGGAAGAGTTGCCAATAGTATGAATTTTCCTGACTAATAAACTTGGTGTTTAGTTCTGCTCTCCCTGGACAGGATACATCCTTCACATAAGCTGAAAACTTTAACCAAAAAGAAATTTTTTTAAAAAGGGGAAAAAAGAAAGGAAAAAAATCCCTTATTTCTGGGAACATAAGTGCTGTTTTGGAAAGGTTGTTATTTCTAGTCTTTTGAGGCTACTGCTTGCTCCAGACAATAAGGAGGTTTTTCATGTTTTGGATTTATACACAGCAATTGTACCTCATTAGTTTGGATTTATGCTACACGGACCAAACACATAAATAATTGAAACGTTTCAGAGCTGTGTGAAATCCTCAACTGATTTTAAAAGCAGTTTATCATGGCATTTCAAGGTGCAGTTTAATCCCAATCTTCACTAGTGATTTTTTCAATTAATCTTTTAATCGCACAATGCATAAAAAAGACTAAACATAGAATTATATCAGCTTTGATAACAATGCTATGCAAAATTAATTTCCAGCAGCAGCAGAGGGAACTGAGGACTCCTTAAGGTATTTGTTAGATTTTGTTGGTCAAATGCCAGGAATTGTAAGTAGATAAACCTCATCTTGTATGTTAAGAAAACACGGACTGATTTGATTTACTGAAAAATACCTGGACTTTTGCTTGATTTCACTGGTGAGTTATATTCCTACATGCACATTATCATTTCTAATAAAATGTCTTCATGCTGTGGTTATCATATGTAATTGTTTCACATATCCTGTTTCCATTATCAAAATTTGGGATGGATTTTCAATGTGAAGCTTTTAATTCTTGTATGTGATTAATTTAGATATCAAAACCATTGAACAATGTGCAGCATTAGTCCCATGTTTCAGTTAATGAATGCGACTTGCTCAGGGTCACGTATCTGGCCTGTCCCATTTGGGCATAGAAACTTATTCTCCTCTTCATGCAATAGCCAGTTGGGCTTTAAAGATCTGTATCTGCCCACTGGTTGCAAAACTAAATAAAAGGATGTCTGTAGAAATTAAGAACCCCAGGTAAACATTTCTACAAGTAATGAAATGCATTTTGAGTTTTTCCTAAAGCATAATGATATGTATAACATTTTCAATTTGAGAAATGGAATTGTTTCTGAGAAAACAAGGCTCATTTCAGAAATCCTCATTTCTTATTTTCATGTTGTTACCTTGAGAATTTTTAGATAAATTTATTCTATACATTTATACCAACGCGTATATTTTAAGCAGATCTTTCATATAAATATGAGGCATTTTTATACAACTCCTATTCATTCTCGGTAAAAGCAGACACATTTGCATTTCAACTTCTAAATGTTGTTCCAGACATTTTTGAGCAGTCTGGCTGTATGGAAGGGACTTGTATTAATTGCAAATAGGCTAGACATCTGTTCAGTAAAACTGAGTAATTTCTTCAGTCTAATTGTTGTTTATCAGTGATTTACTTCAAATTGTGAGGGTTTTCCACTGGAAACCTAAATTCTGAAAATTATTATTTCCCTGTTTAAAAAGGGCCATCAAACTGATTCTTGTTCAGGAGGACTTGAGCAGTGGGAACATGATGACTCCGGAGAGCAGTTTGGAGACCTGTTTGCCTAGGGCTAGTCAGTGGGAAATCTCTGTCTTTGCTTTGGATTTAGCTCTGTGACCTCTCTGGGAGCTTCACTCATGGTTCAGACCCTGGAATTTTCTTCCCTCATGAGGCAGGTCCTTCAACAGGGCTTGTCCTCTTTAAAACACACATGGAAAATGTGGTTGTGGTGCTGAATCCTGTGCTGGAGCTGAGCTCTCGTGTGCTGGTAAACTGGAGTGGAAGGAGAGAAAATGAGAGCGGGCTGGCGAGGAAAGTGTAAGGACTTGTCTGCTTTTGTGGTATAAGGATGAGAAAGGATCTCTTGATGGGAAAGTGAGGAAGAGTAGAAAAAGATCAGAGATAAATGTACTTAGCTCTGCCCTCTCCACAGGGATTAGTGCCCAGGGTTCTTATCCAGTCCCAAAGGCTCCCAGATCTATCGTGATGCACCAGGAGATTTCTGAGAAAACAGCATTTGTTTCATCCCTGGGAAATTACTGGTGTGCTGTAACTGGGGATGGGGGAGAAGAAATAGAATCCCTTTGGTTACCCATAGCAATGCTGGACTTGGATGGTTAGCCCAGAAACACGACTCACCCGTTGTCTCTCACCATCCTAATGAAATTGTGCACCAGTTCATTCACATTATTAGGGGGATAAGTCCTGTTACTGAGAAAGAAGATCACCAGCTCATCCTTAATATGGCAAAATCATTTAAGGTCCTTAATTTATGTTGACTTTTTAACATGCACTCTTGCAATTAAGTTAGATTAATGAAAGGTAAATTCCAGCCCCTATGTTAAAAAAAAATCCTTGTAAAGAAGCTAATTAGTATGTTTGTTTATTCAGACTCTAATGGCTTAATTGCATTTTATCTTGCTATTTACAAATAGGCATCATTAAAGTATAATGAGCGAGTGAGGGAGAGTGCAGTGTTCCTAGCAGCAGTAGATGAGATGGAAGAAAAATAACTAGTTGAAAATGAGGTTGGGCAGGAGTGGGGGGGAAGGTGTTTTTTTTTGTTCCACAAAATCTTATGTTCAGATTTTCAGCACATTTAAATATGATTTCCAGTCATTCTACTTACTTGTGGTATACACAGAGAAGGTAAAGATTAGAGCTGCCTCTACAGAGAGAGGCAGATGTGTGGCCTTTTGCTGGAAATACTCACAGCTTGGCTGCATCTCTGGCTTGATGGCACCTTATTGTTTCCCAAGGTGAATAAAAAACACTTGTACAAACTTGTCCTGCTAGTGGTGCTATCAGGGAGGCACCCATGTTCCCTGAAAATAATGTTTTCTTTCCTTTAGCTCTGCATTGCAGAGCATCTGCAGTTCAGATCAGCAGCAAATTCCCAGGGATGCTGAGAGGAAATCTGGAGCTTGGGGAATATTTTGCAGTGGTGGAGCTTGGTGTTGGCAGCATTCTGGCTCCTAATACCCAACTCTTAGTAAATCTGAAGAAAGAATGTTTATTAGTGTATTTATTTTTAATTGTCTATAAAAGGGCTTTTCATTTGGCATCCATTTCACTGAAGAGGGTAAGTTAAAGAGGGGGCTTTCAAGCTATTTCCTCCAGGCAGAAGTCTGACTGTTAAATAAATGTTGATCTTTTTCATTTTGTAAATTAATTTTGACCCTTCTATTAACTTAATAGGAGAAGTACTTATTTCTTTTCTGATCGCCAAGTATAAACTACTTTAGTAATCTCCTAAGAAGTTATTTGAACCATTTTCACTGTTTATTCTGAGCTTCCCCTTCCCCCATTCTTGGCATTCAGTGGTTGTCATATGCTCTTTGGTGGTAGACAAAATATTTTTAAAGCTGGGATATTTCAAGAAGATTTTTATTTTATATATTTTTGTCACAAAAGTTGCATAATATTGCAGATTTCAATCAGCTGCCTGCCCTGTGTTTTTCTGGAGCCTGCCATTTTCGGAAGCAGTTGCATTATGAATAACTTAACTGTCTGAATTTAGTATACATGGGAAAAGCAGGTTAGAAGTGCATTGTTATTACACAGACCAAAACGGCAGCTACATGAGTATTTTACTTGCAACTGTTCCATTTTCAGCTCACAGAACTGTGGGGCATATTTTTTCATTCATATTAATTGAATTTTAAAGTGACCTTGTACACGTATTGATTTGAATTAAAATTTTCTACATCAAGGACAAGTTGGCATATATCCTACAGGCGAAATATTAAAAAGCCAAGTGCTGTCTTAACCGGGTATCGACAGAAGAAGTTGCAATTTAATGGCAAAAGTTGACTTAAGAGGGGCATTGTTGCCTTTTTTGTAGCAACTAAGAGGTATCTTTTCTGTATAATGAAAGAAGCTTCTTGCAATTGTTCTGTGTGGAGATCAGGGACATTTTATTGCCCTTTAAAAAGGGACCATCCAGATCAGCACTGACCTCCAGAAGGAGAGACCGGCAGTGCTTTTTTTTTTTCCAGAGCCTTTAGTATTTTATTGCCTTCTTTCAGGTGTTCTTTAGGGACGCATTTATATGACTAAAGGTGTAAATTATATTCCTCACATAGATCTTCCCCGAGCATTGACTCGTTGGCTAAGTTGAGCAGACATTGCAAGAAAATTGTTTACTGGAAAACAGGATGTGTAGAACACAACTGAGATGAATACAAAACCAGTAAGTCCCGAAACCCATTATGGGCTTCCAATATTAGAGGAAAAAATGAAAAACATCCTCATGTCATGTCCAAAAGCAAACACGCTTTACCCTGAAAAGAGCTCAGAGAAACACTCCTGGCTTCCAAATGTAACGGGCTCCCCCAGCCTGAGAGGCTGTTGTTCATTCTTGGTACAACTAGCCCCATTCTTTCAGTGCCGTTACAGTGATGAACTATTAATTTCTCAAAGTTACGCTTACTTTTACAAAATTTCTGTTTCTGTCAGGCTTAATTAATGTGTTCTGTTCCTAATAAGCCTTCTGATACAGTCCTAGAACAAATCATCTGAAGAGCCTGTTTTATTTTGTCCAGCCACTGAAAAATCTGCAGAAATCCCATGTCAGGACACCAGTGGCCTGAAACAGGGAAGTTCTTTGATTTTAGTACCAGGCTGCTGTAAATCCAGAGCAGATTCACACAACCCATCACCGACAGGCGCGAAACTGTGACATATTTCGTAGTATCGTGATGCTTTAGGTGCCCCAGCGCCAAGACCTTGTGTAAGTAGGGATTGTAACAGCAGTTCCTTCGTTAGGGAGCTTAAGATCTAAGTAATTTCTAAGGATGTTTTTACAGAGCTGCTTCTGCACGTGTGGTGCAGGCAGGAGGAAGCGAGCGGTGCGTGTTTGGCATTTGAACAAGCGGGTGACGGGGGCCGGTGTCCTGGCCCCTCCGCAGAGGCTGCCCTTTCCTGCTGCGTGATGGATGAGAGCTGGGATCGGGGTGGCTGTGACAGATTTGGAAAGCGAGGAGTGAATCATTGGAAGGATGTGGAAACAAATGGCCTGGAAAAAGGTGCTGGGTTTGCAAGGATTTGTGCAGGTAAATCCTGAGGGTTGGCAGTGGGAATTCTGAGGCCAGCAGTAGGGATATGCAAGTAAGCTGGAGTGCCAAAGAGTGACTTTTTCAGCATGTTACATCCCACTGTTCACTGTGAGCAATTTCAGGAGCATCCCACACAGCCTCCGGATCAACTTCATCCTTTTTTTTTTTTTTCCTGCCTGCTGACAATGTGAGATGTGATGCATGCAGCCCGTAAGGGAGGGGGAAAGAAGTGAACATCCACAACGGCATGGGAACTGAGATATTGGATAGATTATATAAAATATTATATGTAGTGCTGTGTCTGGATATTATAAGGCAATCTTTGCACTCTTCATTAAGAGTTTTAATACTTTTTTGTTTACAGTTCCCTTTTATCTTTTTAATTTTACTCTCTATGCTTGATGCCCAGTGTGAGGTTCTAAGAGTCGTTTCTCTCAGTGGGCGATATCGTACCATGCTGCCAGTATTACTAAGGTAGAAAATTAAATAAAACATTAACACCATTTTTTTTCAAGGGGGTTAGCTGGTGATGCAGCCAGACACTGTCTTTCCTCTTCCAGTGGGTGATCAGCATCACGGATCAGATGTGTCTGGATAATGACAATCTTTAACTTGGTGAAGTGGAAGGTGCTGAAATGACTCGTGTCTTCTGTTCTTTCCTACAATATGTTCAGCAGGGTACTGCTACTTCACAAGTATGTTTTCTATTACCACTTTTTCGTTTGCTCTCTTTTAGTTTTGTATTGAATCTTGCTTTGAGATAGAAAAACGGGATCTCTGCATTAACCACTGCAATCTCTGCACCATTCGGTGCTTTTCTTCTGCTGTTGTTTGTATTGGTCCCTCGGTCTCATCTGGAATAGGAGCCTTGGAAGGCACTGCTATATCCTGCGTTTTGCCAAGCTGTTCTTGAGGTGAAGTGGCTGAAGTGGTCCAGGAGTAATGAACCAAGCACGAGCAGAATGTCTGTCAGGATATATATAATCATGATGTTGTGCTCTCTTTATTTTTCTGCACTTGAGGTAAAAAATGGGCTTTAGGTTGTTATCTGTGTATGGAGATGATTTTGTATTTGTCCATAATTTTACTGAGATCTCCTTTTTGGAATTTTGGCCTGCAAAACCTATCATCATCCTGTGTAAGAATTGTACATTAAACTTGCAAAGTAGCCAGGGTCCTGGCACCTCAGCACTGCAGCAGCCGTGGTGGAAAGGAGGCATCTGCTGAGCGGGGAGCAGCTTTAACCAAACTCATTGTTGCTTTCTGCTTTCTGCTGTTTCTTCTGCTCTCAATTTTATGCTTTTTTGTGCAGCGGAAAAAAGCAATAACGTCTGTCTAACAAAGCAAAAAGATCCTTGTTAGACACATTTCTTACCCGTATTGAAGTATGAATTCATCTTTGAGATGTAAATTGATTTTAGATTAGAATACCTTCATTATTGTATTTTGTCAATAATATAATTTAGGCTTATTTCTGTTTTTATACTCTGACAGACCATACATATTTTCTGTAATACTTTTCTACTTTTTTTACCCTTTTCTACTTCTACAGAAGAGTATTGAAGTTTTGAAAACAAAACATTTTTACTTTTGTAGCTGTAACTTTTTCCCTTCTCCTCAGTTTCTTTGTAAGTAACTTTGAGTTTTTATTGGAGCTAGAATGTTTTCCATTAAACTCATAGCATCCTTTTAAAGGATAGCATTAGAAGAGTCTGTTTCTTCTTTCAAATGATTTCTTTTTTCTAAGTGGAGTTATTGAGTTGTGCTGTTAATAATTGAGACAGTTGCTTGGCAGTGTGGTGTCTACACAAGGGAATTTTGTGAATTCCTACATTTTTAGCCGCAAATGAATGTTATTTGTTTATTCTGTACTTTTTAGTTTGTCTTGTCCTCCTGATGTGCATATAACATTTCAGATCCTTGTTTTGGGTTGTCTTTAAAATATTGAAAAGTAAAATTCCCATCAGCTTCAGCTCTTAACTCAGTGACCTTGTGAATTCAGACATCAGTTCTCCTTCAGCTTGTTTTTTCTTCTTGCTCTTGACAGGTTACTTTAGGAAAAGTTTTAAAGGTGATCGTGGTGATGCGGAGTCTCTTCATTGACCGCACGATAGTAAAAGGATACAATGAAAATGTCTATACTGAAGATGGCAAGGTAGGTTATCATATATCCAAGAGTGTTAAACTTTATTTTTACCTGGTATTTAAATTACAGAAAACAGGAATCCCATCCCAAGTATGCTGGCAACATAAAACTGTCAAAAGACTCTTTGTGGATGCTTCACAAAGTGCTCGGGTTTAAATTTATCATGCTTTGCTTGGATTTTTCATACCCTCATGTCTGACATCTTTCTAAGCTCTGATGCCCTCGCTTGAATTTCTAATTTATCACCTTAGACCTCAGTAGCCTCGTTAATAGTGTCTACTGAGAAAACAATTTTTTTTAGTGTACCAGCCCAGGGTTCAGATACTCTTTTTCCGAGAGCCATTGGGAAATCTTGGGCTAGTTTTATGCTCAAGTCGATAAGCTCAGGTAGGAGAAGCATTGGGAGATAGTCCTCAATTTGCTTGTCAGTAATAGCCCACGTTGAACAGCAGCTATTAAAGCAAGTGTTACCTGTTTCCACAAGTGATTTGTTTTATGAACAATTCACCCTGCTTGAACCCTCAAATTTCTCCTGACTGCACACACTCCATATGGCTCTGGTTAAGGCATCCGAAGATGTTAATGGGACCTGACGGCATCAGCTCGGTTTCTCTCTTCAGGTGGAATGGTCTCTCTTCCCGAGACATCCACCAGGACTCTCCTCTGCCAGTAACAGTGCTAAATATCTCCATCTTTCACATTGACTCTCTGGAGCTTTCTCCTGTGATTATGAAGCCTATTAAAATACAAAGTTCATTATATCAAGATGAGTACTTGGCACCCATAGGCCATGTTATAATGAGGTGAGACTTTCTTTCCTTTCAGAAGTGATAACTGTGTTTTAGCACACAGCGGCACGTTGTGTACTGACCCGCAGTTCAGCAGCGCTCCGTCTGAGCCTCTCTTCCCTAGAAAAGGCCAGGAGCTGATCTGCTCAAGCACAGGGTGCAGCTGGATCTCCCAGATGCCAAATTCTCCCTCCAAGAGCAGGGAGTTGACCTAGGAAATAGTAAAATAACAGTTGCCTAAATCTGATCTGCCATATTCAAGCACGCAGGTTTAAATACCACTTTGTAAGAGAAACAGCTGCGCCGCACTCCCTCCTACCCTTAATTACGCCCTTAGAGCAGCAGCCCCTCTTCGCCCCACGTTCTGCCTGCAACCACAATGATATTCTGCCTGCAAAGCGTTGACAGTGCTTGATGGATTCCTGTGTCGCCTTTCATTTGGCTCCGCTGATTCTCTCTGATGCATCCAGTTTCCTTTGAAGTTCCCTTGAAAAGTGATAATAGTGCATTTGCCGAAAAGCCGACTAAAAGGCTTCCTCTGTGGACCTGGGCATGCGGGACGAGGCTTCTGCTTAGCTCAAGGTTAACCCACCTGGGAGCTGCTGCCCTTTCCCAGGGCATTCCTGCAGTCCGGGAGGAGCAGTTGGCTTCTCCCAGAGTCCTGCTAATGCCTGGCTTATTTTCCTTCTCCAAACCTGCCTGCAGGAGAGTTTATTTTCTCCCGATCAGCTTTCTGTCCAAAGTTAGGCTATGTGACTACTCCCAAGAGGCTGGTGCCATTTACAGGGCGTTTTGCTGTGTCATTGGGCCATGCCAGGGCTCTCACAAACCTCCTTCAAGGTCTGCGTTTCAGATATAAATAGGACTTAAGTAGAATTGCAGTTGCAGCCACTTAAATCATGAGTAAATTTGGCTTGGAAGATGGAGTAAATGTGTAGCTTGCTAGTTTTGCCAACTGGAGCACATATTGACAAACAGTGGGCTCCCTCTTTTTCCCTAATTAACTACTCTGGTAATTGGAGAATAAGAATAAGATTGTGCTCTTGCAATGATGTGCTTTACTCACTGTGCCTGCTGGGAATGAGCGATTACAGTGAATTGCAAACACACCCCAACCCGATTCCTCCTCTGTCGCAGTAGATGCTGCGGGAAGGTGCTCCAGTGAGGTTTCTCCGTGCTCTCCTGGTCCTCAATTTCCAATCTGAGGGGGGAAAAGCGTAGTAGCATCTTTGAAGTGACACAGAGGAATAGGGAAAATGAGAGGATCTTATATTAAATAAGAAAAACGTGAAGAATTCTTAAGTTTACAGAAGGTGGTGATAATTTTTTCACTGAGTTGTTTACTCAGTAATTGCTGGGGTTTGGATTTGCTAATGTGTTCCTAGGAATCATTTAGTATTTGTAGGCAGCAGAGATGAGATTAACTGGGAGGGTTTCTCGCCGTGTGGCAGATCTGAAGCCCCTGTCTTTACCGTAAGCCCCTGTGAAGAGACAGCGGAATAAGTCATAGCATCATTTTTTACACTTAAATAGTCATCTTAAGCTGGTAGTAGCTAAAATAAGACACAGCAGTTTGGAACTTTGTATTTTAAAAAAATTTATTTATTTATTTATTTATTTATTTTTGTCAGACAAAGGACCAGTGCATGTCCTACGGGCTTCGTGTACTCCTTTTGTGAATTATTCACAAGCCCTGCAGATGATGACTTTGCCAGGTTGCCAGCTGCATAACTTCCCCGTTTTTGGTGTCACTTTGCAAAAACAAAAGGTGATACCTGGCAGCCTCTGTCGTGTCCCTGGGTCTGGATTCTGATGGTGCTGCAGTCTCTCCCGCTTACTGTACAACCCCCTGCATCCACCACAGACTGCTGCATTTTCATGAGTCCCTTAGCTCCGGTGGTGGCACTGTGCCACCCTTCACTTCCCAAACTCCTTTTATGCTGGAATTTAACCACAGCTGGTAATTAATTACCCATGTTGTCCCAATTCCTGAATAAATAAAGCCGCGGAGCTCACCCTTGCAGGACACGCTTATCGCCAGCCGAACCATTAGTAGCCTGGGTCTGCCAATAAAAATAAAATTGTATTGGGTTTTACTTGGTGCGATAATCTCCTCCTCCTCCTTGCATACAGGAGCCAAGAACCACCACGACACAACGTACTTGGAGTGGGTACTTAACACCACTCCCTACCCCTATTCCTATTTTTACCTCTGTTAGTCTTAACTAAAGAAACAGAAGTGTCTCTGTTGAATTGCCACGTTAAGGAACTTGGGTTATGTTAATGCTCTGGCTTCATTAATTACCCCATACCAATAAGAAAAGGCAGCTTTTAGCCTCCTAGCGTAAGTGAGGAGAAGAAATAGTAGTATCAAAGGAAAGCTTCAAAGACAGCCGGAGCCGTCTCTGGGGTAATTTCTGATCCCTGCATTCTTTCCACTTCAAAGCTGGATGTGTGTGTGTTTGGGTGAAGGGGGGGTTGAATCCGATTTCTCTAATAAGTGTTGGCACCGGACCTGTTTGATATTAGATGCAGGGAACATTCTGATTTGTTATCGCCTTTGAAATCGTTCAGACGACCTTCAGAAAATCGCCTCCTGTTACTTATGCCGGGGCTGGGTGGGGAGAGTGGGGCACTGGGAAAAAGAGCCCCAGTTTCATTCGCATGCAGAGGATGCCCTGAAATTGTGCTCTCAGCAGTTTTTTAGTTACAAATGTGTGTCTTGATTGAAAGTGAAAAGTTGAAGAATAATAGACCTGTAACAATGCATTCTTTAATCTGCCTCTACCTTAATCCTCTCTTCCAGGGGGAAAGGTGGGCAGTCATTTAGGATGTCTGCACATGAGCTGGGATTTGGGGTATTTTTTGTTTTTATACACACATATGCATATATATATATATTATATATATATATATTTAACTTAGGTAAGAGGATGTCAGTAAAACACTCATTGCTTTTTCAGCTTTTCAGTCTTCATGCCAACTAATGAGCAATCAGAACCTCTTGGACTCATTTTAATATAGTATCTGAAGTGGATTTTGTTTTAATGATCTTGCATCTAAACAGAGAGAATCAGGTATTTGGATGGATCACTGGAGATTACCAAAGCCATATATAGATTCCAATTACCGCAACTCCATCTGTCGTGAAACAAAGTCTTGAATTACATAAAAATAGTTAAATTTTGTGTTCCTTTTTTTATTATTTTCGAATGTAGACTCTGCTGATAAGGCAGTGCAGTGCTTCCTTCCGTGCAGGCACGGGTAGTGACACTCTTAGCCAGGCTCAGGTTTGAGACTAGGCTGCGCTCTTGCCTGTGCTGCCCTTGCTGTGGCTGTTGCTGGTGTTCGGGCAGGTTTTACGCCCGCCTGAGGAGTCAGCAGTGCGAAAGGGCTGTAGTTCCATGCCTTAGGGGACCTTTGTCATCATCTAACCTGGAAAAAGCTCCGAGACATCAGCTGCCTCTTGTCCCATGGCAAGGTCGGCCTCCCGAGTCACGGCACATCCATCCAGAAGAGATTTAAAAAAATAATTAACATTACCTGCTGTTAAACCTGGGGGTTAGAGACTCAGTAGTCGCTTCCTGTAGCAGCATTCGGAAAAGTGGGCCACTTAGCAGTGCTGCTCTCGAAAGCCTGACATGGTGC
>JAWLRI010001031.1:4020379-4039925 GCA_034781795.1 Crypturellus tataupa
CAACCACGCCAGCTAATTACTTGGGTTCCACATCCTTCCCTTGCCCCCCTGCATCCCCCTCTAGTGCCTTTTGCTTCACAGGACTTGCTGCTTTTCTGGCTGCCAGTAACCTTTGTGCCTTTGAGAAGACGTGCCATTTTCAGCTAGCTTATGGGCACGACCATAAGTCAGAATGAAGATAATTAGCTGTACTTTATAAATGTATCCAATGTATCTAATGCACCGTGCCCCATTTAGTCTGAGATTTACTCTCAGTTTGGTTCCTGTTACGTATTTCAAACCGAGGTATGGAGCATGCAATTGTAATATCATTAATGGAATGATAAAATAATACAAATGCAGGATCTACGCATGCATTTAAGCAGATTTCTTAGAGAAAGCGGAAAGCACTGTATGTATTTATTTCTTGATGATTAAAATTGTATTTGTACCTGGAGAGGGGTATGCTCTATGATTCTGGTTTTAGGTTATCACTCTACAAAGGTCTGTCCCCCCAGTTACTGAAGGTTAAAATAAATAAAACCTTTAATCTGGTTTACTGGGTTTATGCAGTTGCCCTGTTTGCCTCTAATTTTTGAACCATGGATCCAACTTCAATCCAGTTTAACACAGTTTAATATTTAGTGGTTTATATTTTTCCAAGAGGCTGAACGCAGGAGAGAGATATGGGTTCATGTCTCCATTGTGAGAAAGCACGTGTCACATTGTATTATCAAGCAGTAGAAGAGCAATACCTGCTTCATTAATTCCCTCAGAAATTGTTTTTATTTCATCAAGCTTAAGATTCCAGAGGTTAATGTTGTAGCAAACACCTCTCCGTCAGCTTATGAAGTTGTGGAGTATAGTGGGATCTGTAAGCAAAAAGTAATTTGCAAGCTATGGATTAATGGAAGGAAATTCCTCTTTTTTTTCTGCTTCTTTTCCCTGACAGAGCACAGAATATTCCACAAGGTTGGATTAAAAGACCACGAGCTTGTTGATTGAATTTGTTTTTAACTTGCAACTCATTTGAGTGCTCAACAAGAGCAGGCTTCACTTCCGGTTTCCCTGATTAATAACATTTAATTCAGTTATTTCCATTTGGTTTCTGTTTTGTATATTGTTGAACATGCATTTAAGTCATGGATGTGCAACTATCTGCAGCCTTATATCTCTGCTAGCATGATTTTCATCTGGAAATGTAAATGCACTTTCCTAAGGGATGTTTTATTTGGCCCCAATAGACCGATGCTTTGGTTTAATTTAGCTAAATGTTCTTTGTGTCATTTGTAACTGAATCACTTATTCAGACACAAGACAAGCATAAACTTAGGAAAAATACCCTTGTTTTGGAGGCAGACTGAAGCTGATGAATATTTGCATAGATCAGCCAGCCTCACACAAATTAAATTTTTCCTGTTTTTAAAGAAAAACACACTGATTCAACAGGTCTTGGTTGTGCAATTTTTCACTGAAACCATGATGAATTCTGTTAATCCTTTATTGCAAAGAAAGTCCCATGTCTTTGCACCCTCTTCGTGGATTGCAACAGGTAACGGTGAGGGGTCAGAACAGGGAAGCAAGGTAGATCTGTTTGCCTGCTGCCTTAACTGGAACTTCTTTTTCTTGGAAATCATGTAACATATAACTATTTTTTTCTTCCAACTGCAGCTTGACATATGGTCCAAATCCAACTATCAAGTATTTCAGAAGGTAAGTCCCACCTCATTTCTCTCTGTATAACGTCTGTAGGTCCTATGCAGAGTTTATTAGAAATATCTAGGCTCCCATGTAAAAGACTTTAGAATTTCTTTGTCAGATGTGCTTAATAGCTTTCAAATAACAAACAGTGATTTATAGCAATAGAAAAACACAAGTAGGAAAGAAAGTTTTTTGGCTTGCTTCCCTTCTCTTGGTGGTGCAAGCAAAGGGCATCGCTTCCGAAATGAATGGCATTCCACACTGTGTGAAAAGACCAGTGAGCTAGTGGGAGCAGTAAGTGCAAAACTGCAAGGAAGGTAAAGTGAGGTTTTGGATAGAAGTATCTTGCTATTTTCAAGGCAAGAGAAAATTTCTCTTTGAAGGCCCCTTGTCAAAATGCTGCAAGTTCAGATTGATCCCACTTCAAATTCCAATTTCCTTACCTTCAAGCCACAGTTCAAGGAGCTCGAGTCTCCAGCGAGTGCGCTCGCTGCCTTTCATCTACTGTTGTGGTTTATGTAACAAATAAGGGTCAGGGACTGTAAAGGGCATAAAAGCAGGGGTCAGAGCTATGGCATATTGGCTATGCTTGTGCATCTTCCTTCCAAGATGCCATATGCAGTCAGAAGGGGGGACGTTTGACCTGTGATATTAACCTGCTCGAGATCAAAGGAGGGCTTTGGGGGAGGCTGCTTGCTTTCCCTGTCAGACCAGCATTAAGGAAAAATTTTACTGTGATCGATTCTTTACTCTGGAGATTAGGGGATTAAATAATCTTTTTTTTTCCTCTCCTCTTTCCACAAATATATTCTTTATGCTGTGTCAAGTAAGGGAATAGAGTGGAAAGTAAGCCGGCTGAAATTATAATTTATCAGTATGCTTTTAAGTAATTACTGCAAAGGAATGAATATGAAGCTTTGTAATTAAGTGCATCTTCTCAAATTCCCCTATGTGCTCAAAATTGAAATCCCATTTGGGCCCAAGCACCAGCTTCCTGGATGTTTTAGTTTAGAATAAGTTGGAAGGGTTAAGCTTTATCACTGTGGAAAGTAGATAGATTCTGATTTTTTGATTATGTAAGTTTAATTTTATATTGAGAAGGTAGCAAACTGAGTAGTTTATTAAATGTACTGGTTTTGAGAGCAGTCCAAGGTAAGGACTCGAGTTCAAGTACATGGAGTGACTTTCTCTTCAGGTCTCTGTGATGGCCTTCACATCAGAAAGGAAAGAGTTGAGTGAGCAAATGCCAAATTCTTGTGTTAATGCTGCCAAGACATCTTTGTTATGGATAGATAGGAGGCTTTATTCTCTAGTTCTACTAGAGAACTAGAATTAATTAACTAAATACTCTTTTAAAACACTAATTTCAATGAAAAGCCTAGATTGGAAAGTAAAAATATGTCAGAGGAGAAGATGTATTTTTAAAGTGGTCTGTCTGTCTGTGTGCATATGAAAAACAGGGACTAGTCTCTTCCTAATTCTCTCCATTAATGCATTTTGAAAGGAGAAGCAAAAGACTGCAGGATGCAGGAGAAAGCGGCGCCGTAGCAGGCAGAGCAGCTGCCCGTACTCCAGCCTTTAGACACTGTGTTCCCAGCTCTGTCATTGTGTTACCTTGGGCAACTTAACCTCTCTTTGGATCGGTTTTCCGCATCCCTGAAGTCGGGGTTGTACTTGCTGACTGCACAGGAACTCCTCAGCTGGGCTGGTTGCACGGTGCTTTTAGAGCCTTGCATGGAAACAGGATAAAAAAGACAAGGTGATCGTGTTCTCTAAGCAATAGATGGTGAACTATTGAGCTGGTGGTTAAGTAAGTCAAGGGCAGGACCTAAGTCATGTTTTCAAATGGGTGATAGAAAATGATGTGGTTCTGCAAAGTAATTTTTTTGTTTGTCTTCTTTTTTTTCCTTTGTGTTGCTGCTTTTGATTTGTTTTTTATTTTCTTCTCTGAAACTGCACTTATATCTGTTTTTAATACCCCAGGATAGTGATTTAGGAGTAGTGAGATAGAGGAAATCAGGCAAAATAATGTAATTTTACTCTATTAATGTCATAAAACTGCAGGATCTTCGGAACAGATGTTTTCCTGCCATTAAACAATTATCAGTGCAGTGTCACAGTGCATCTCCAGTAACCCTGTGGAACCGCTATGCTGAGAGGGGCAAATCCGGCCTCGGCACAGCTCCACCGAGGCAGCCGGGCAGCCCTCCGAGCTCTGTAGGAGTCAGTCATTGCTTTGAAGGACAGGGATATTTCTCCCTACAAGTGAGTTCTCAAAGTCTCCCTTCAATGATAATGCAACAACATCTGGAGCTCACGAGGTACCTGCTGGTGGTAGCTGCAAGCCTGGCAAATCCTCCCAGGGTTGCAGCGGGACTTTCAGGGTTAAGGACCAGAGACCTCTGATCTTCAGCCCAACCCTGTCAAACGAAGTGAAATCTGTCCTGACTTCTGTTTGCAAACGTTGCCTGTGTCAGCAAGGCTCCTCTGTCTCCTTATTAAGCAGGACACCCAAGTGTTTATAGCTTGACGGGGGGCAGCTCCCAATAGGCACATTACTGTTCAAGTGTTCAGTCATTTTCAAAGTTCCCTGGAGACTTCTTGAATTTGGTCCTGGGGTGAATAGGCTTTTATAGGCATTGAATCCACCAGCAGGGCTAGATTCAGAGAATGGGACTTGGAAATAAAAGAGGGAAGACTGAAAGGGCAAAAGCCCGAGGAGCAAAGAAAAGGTTTTTCAGATTTCCATATTTGTCTGACATTTAAACTCGGTGGGAGCAGCAACTGTTTTGATCTGAAACCTCCTTATTTTAACACCTTGCGTGTCTTGATCCAGTAGCAGAAGAGAAGGAACAAAACAGCAAATAAGGAAACCTCTCCTGGGTTTAAAGCTTGGTGTGAAGAAGAATGCACCTGAGGACTGCAGGATTTCAGGTCATTGTGCAGAGGATTAAAAGAAGATATTGTAGAGAAAGGTGCAAGATTCATAGCTTTGCATTCAGAATAAAGGACAGTGGAACTGCTCTTAGGGGATAAAGACTGTGTTGCTTGGGAGATGATGTCTAGCATTAACTGTTTCATTTGTCAAGCTGCTCGGTCGGAGAGTGCTTTGTCTAAGCAATATCATTTTGGCTGCTTGAGCCGCGCGTTTTGTTCAGACCTCGAAGCCCCCTTCTCAGTTTGGTGTCTGCTTCTGTTGGGGGTTGATTTACTTCCTCCCCTAAACTTTAGCAAGTTACTCATGTGCATCCAGCCATTAACCCGCGAGCTGTATGATCCCGGAGTGCTGAAACTCAGCACAATTTCCCCCACTACAAGGGCACATAAGTATTTTAATGTATGAAGATGTATTCTTGTCAATAAGCTCGGCATAAAGTCGCGGGCGGGATGAATGCATGCATGAGACGGGGACGGGGCTATCGATGGGGTCTGCTCAAGGAGACGAGATGGTCCCTTCCAGGGTCACCCGCCCGGGGGCTCCTTTGCATGAGCCGAGCTCGGCTCTGCTCCACGACCTGCTCAGCTGAAACAAAACCCCCGTGACCCAGCGCAAACAGCAGAGCAAGCGAAATAAACACCCGGGCGCGCGCGGAGCTGCGAAAACACCTCGCAAATCCGGCGCTTCGGAAAAGTCTCGTGGAGCTTTACCCGCTTTTACGTGAGAAATCGGTGCCGTTTGAATCGGCGGAGGGGACGGGTGTCAGGAGGGGATTTTCGGAGCTCAACGTGGCTGTTTGTAGAAGGGACCATCTATCTTCCTGCCCCAGCGCCTCTCGGGCACCGGCATCTCCGCTTTCACCAGCCCCTCCAGAGAGGCTCAAATACTTTCCTGGAGAGAAGATTGAATAAAGGGGACTCCATGGGAATGAAAAAGCCACTCTTAGAGTTTACCAAAGTATAAACTGTCTAAAAACTAATAAAATATTGTGCTTTTTTTCTTTCTTTCTTTGTCATTGCCTTTTTTTGCACTCTGGTTGTCTTCAGCAACTCATTGCCACAAGCTACTGTTAAGACCATGAATGTAGGGTTTATAAGAGGGAAAAAAAGTTTAAAATCTTTTTGGGGATTTAAAGGATCGCTTTATATTAGATGGAGCTGTCAACGCTATACTTGCGGGACTCGGCCTGTAACTGAGCGGGGAAAAAAGTGAAGTGTTAAAGGAAGTTTTGCACATATTTTTTTCTGGCAGCAAGATAAAACACTAGAATAGTTAGACAAGATCTATAGTGTTGTCTGTTATGGCATTCATAATTTTCTGTCTTAGTTTTTATGCATTTTTTCTGGCTATGAACACCTATGGCTAAGCTGTGCCATTGGTCCTTGTCTTTGGGCTGCTTATCCCAGATAGCGGGAGCACTTGTTCAGCCCTCGGTCTGTGAATTGTAGGATACTCTTTGGAATGAATTTGCAGCTTTGCAAGCCTTATGTGATTAACAGTGCTCGTCCATGCTCATTGATGCCTTTTTTTTGTTCAGTTATGGAAAAGGGTAACCTTTAAAAATTGCATTTCAGCACATCCACCCCACCGAGCAGGGAAGGAAACGCTAGGGAAGAGGCAGGTTGAGGCGAGAGGCAGCGATTTTGCTCGCAGCTCTCCCCTTTGCGGTGCTCTCACGAGCTATTTATACCTGTCCTGAGCCAGCACGGAGCGCGGGGAGCCGGACACGGCCACGCGGCTCTGCAGGGAGCTCCTCTGAGCAGCCAGGACCCAGCCGGACCTGCCGCCTCCCTGGAACCCTAGTAGGACAGAATTCGCCCAAGGTCACCACGAAGACGAGGTTTGAGCCGGGAGTGGATGGGGTTGGGCATCCCCAGCATAGGGAGCAGGGATGCGCCGTGTCGCTGCACGTTACTAATCAACTTGGAAACCGAAATTAGGAGGAAATATGTCAGAGGCGAGAAAACCAGCGGTTAACAAAAAGGGAGGTTTTCTTGTTCGGATGGAAAACAAGAGTGTCCCTTGCTAAACCAGCTCATCCAGCTCAAGGCAATTTAGGCTTGTTTAAAGAAAGCCAAGACCTTCCCTTTGCCAGAACTAAAATCCTTTCTTGCTCATCTCAAAGTGGGAACGTGTTTAGTTGAACAACAGCTCTTTTATTTAGCAAAATTGTAACTACAGAAGCTTTTTTTCTTTTTTTTTCTTTTTTTTTGACAAAGCTTCCAGGTGTTTTTTAAAATGAATTGTGAATTATTGAGCTTTTCTGCAAGACTACTTGAAAATCTATTTCAAGGTCCAAAGCGAAAGCAATCCTCATCAATTTGTGCTTTTCTGAATGTGTTCCTACATAAAAAGGGGTAGAGAAATGAGAAGGTGACCGATAACTTGGATAGCAGCAGGGAAGATACAGCTATAAAAGTGAAGTTAATAAAATAAAGTCCCGAAATGCACAAAATGTCAACCTACACCCAAAATAAATTAGCTTATGATTCCAGCTTGGCTGGAAGAAAAAGTGTGTCCCATAACTGAGCTGGCACATATGTGGCTTGTTTTGCTTTGCTTTGGTGTGAAATCATATTGCCATTAGTAAAGCTGGAGTAAAGCTGGGTATTGATCTTTTTTTTTTTAGATCTTGGATAATTTATGCTTTCTCTCATCATCTCATTTTTTTCAGTATCATTATTATTTTTATTCCCTCATGCACATGTACTGGCCAGTCTGATTTTTTTTTTTTTCCCCAGCTCTTTGCTGTTCCGTGCTTGACATCCCAATGTTGATTTTGGGGAAGGGGGAGGTGGGTTTCATCCCCCTTCTTGTATTTCTCGTATTTGACACAAACTTTGATCTTTTCCGAAGCACTTTATCAGCACTTGCTTATGGTAGAAATCGTCTGCTTTTTGTTCAGAAAACACTATTAGTGTTCTAGCAGTGCTGGGGTGGCTTTTATCTCCCTGTGGAATCTCATTAGCTTTACGTTACAATAGCAACAGCATATGTGCAACTTTGCCAAAGTGGCCAGTCAATTTAAATTTGTTAATGGCATTTTTTTAAGCAACTTTTTCTACATCTTCAATGCCAAGAGAAAACAACTTTGTAGTAAAGGAAAAAAACACGGGTTGTTAGAAGTAGAAGCACAGCAGAAGGAGAGCGGCTGCTCATAAATATCTTCAGTACCTTCTATTCTTTTACATGTCTGGTGCTGTCCTATAAAAGCACCATCTTAAAAGGCGAAGATGCACATAGCTGGTAGGACTTGGATTACGGTTATTTCTGAACATTACATGAGAAGGTTTTAGAAGAAATGATTGACTGGTTAGAGTTGTGCTGTTCTATTCACACACAGTTAATCATTTTATTCCTATTTTGCTGCTGCAGTTGGTGACTCTCGTTGCAAACTTGCCAGAATCTGCGCGGTGCCAAGGGTTTTACCTTCCCAAAGTCAGAATCGACGTCCTTGCTCGTACCAAAAGGAGCTGCTTTTGGAGCTGGGCATGTGCACGAGCGCTGGGAACAGAATCTGTTGCTATAATTGTAGCGCAGCCGAAAACTGGATCCAGTGCAGGACAGACTGATTGAATCCAGGGTTCTGTGGAGGCAGCTCGTATGGTGTGAATTGGAGCCTGTCTATATATGGATTTATTCAGGGCTGTATCTCTTTCAGATTTACCTCCCTGAATAGCTGCCCGCGTGTATTTTTTCCATAATGAAAGTTTGAGTACTCCGGTGCAATCCCCTTCATGCTGAATTAGGCTAAGTACAAATGAAGAACAAGCAGTGTTACTTGGGATTAGTTTTTAGTTTCCATTCACACTTTATCTGTAGTATATAGACAAGTTCAGAGAAATAAATAGACAGGCGTGAGAGGAGCAGTTCTTTTTCTTGTCAAAACTACAAGATATTATTTAATCACCAATTAGCCTTCATGTAGTTTGTTAGATGCTTTGATACTGCTGATGAGGACCATGAATAGATTCAGAGATCATAAGAAGTGGTTGTGTTGTCCGAGTTCTGTAATGGTCCAGCCCAGTGAATTTTGCCAATAACTTCCACATTACGCCCATAAGTTCATACAAGAAGCAGGCTACTGCCCATGCTATTTATTTTGGGAAGCTCTAAACCAAGAGCTGACAAATTGAATCCTGCTATTGAGTTATATCGTAGCTCTTCAAAAACTGTCCCTTTCCTATTTTTCTTGAAGTTTGAGTTTTAAATTCTGATAGAAAATCTATCACAGCATTGGTTAGTTCTGCTGATTTCTTTTTTTAATTATCCATGCTATTAAAAATATGCATCTTATGTCTATTCTGTCCAGCTATAATTCCCAGATGTAAGATCTTGTTATGGCTCTCTGGTAGATTAAAAAGCTTTCTATCAGAAATCTTTTACTAGGGCAAGTATTTATAAACCCTAATCGTATTAATCGATTCCTGGTTTCAGAGGAAATGAAACTGAGCGCTCAATTCATATTTGTTCAACGTAAGCAAGCTGAAATCGGAGTACAGCAGTCAAGTATTTAAAATATGTATGTTGGAAAAGAGAGCACACATTTTTTGCATTAAAATGCAGTTGCAAAATTGGGTATTTTATCCTAGTCTTTTTCTTTATTTTCAGTAAAAAACAATACCAGAGTTCTTTTTTTTTCCAAACATGCTCTATTCCCTTAACTTAGTCTACCAGAACAGTTTGATTTTGCTACATTATTGTCAGTGTTTCTTTTGTGGAATAAATCAGCATATGTTAGAGGAATATAAACTCTCTGAAAAATGACCAAAACAAAAATGGAAGCATATAAAGAGAAAAGCCAAGTGCTTTCTTCTGACATGACTTGTTTAGTGGCTTAGCTTGTGTGTGATTTCACAGAATACATGGGATTTCAATCACCAGGGCACAGCCTCGGGGGGATTGTTCCACTCTCCTGCCGTAGACACCTGAAAATGCAGCGGATTATTTGCTCCGGGTGCTGTCTTTCGTATAGTACAGCAGATTTTGGCTTGCCGATGCTTTTTACAGAATTCTTTTATTCTAACAGTGATAAAAATTGTGTTTTCGGTCCGTTCCTTCCTTGGCTCTCCCTTGGGCTGAGGAGCCGAGGGCAGCAAGTCAAGCACCTTCTCTTAGCATCGTGCTGTGACACAGCTGGAACCTTCCTGCATCACTTAGCTCCCTTAACAGTGCTTACACTCAGCCTCTTTTACCAACACTATTAGCTTTTAGCTAATTTTGAACTCCCAAAGGTGTGTTTGATTTTTTCTGTGTAAATACTGCTTGGTCTGAACCTCCAAACGAGTGAGAGGATGATGTCCTTTTGTCCCATCCAGGTGACAGATCACGCGACGACAGCGCTCCTGCACTACCAGCTGCCTCAGATGCCCGACGTGGTAGTGAGATCTTTCATGGTAAGTGCATTTGAAAACACGTTCTTACACATAGACTCCAGCCATCCACACAAAGCTGCTGGTGATGCAGTTATAATTTCACCTATTTTAACAAGCTCTAGGCTGTAGTTTGACTCCCTTTTCAGAAGAGATTTCTTTGCACCTCATGTTGGGAGAAGGATCAAGATGCCGTTCCCAGCATGCGGTGGCCAGTGTTTGAGGATCACTCTATGGAGCTCTTGTATTCCTCGCCCCTTGCTGGGACTGCTCTGGGTCGTCTTTAAAGCTAACGGGAAGAGCTCTTCCAGCCAAGCTCTTTGGTACGGCCCAGGCCCTTTGCACTGTTCATGCTGGGGATGTGAAAAGTTTGCTCCAGGGAAAATTTCCCAATAAGAGGAGACCCCCAGTTCTCTGTATTCCAACAGAGCCAACTGTTATCAGTTAGGGGCCTGTTATCAGTTTGGCCTGTATGGCAATTGGCATCAATTACTTGAAAAATGAGAGACAGGGAATGTGGCTGGGGAAAGTCCCATTTTGCTGCATCCACTTTCAAACCCAACTTTATTGCTAAGGAATCACATGTATTCCATCAGCATTCAGCTTTTATGTAGAATGATTGTGAAATAAGCTTGTTTATCAGCAGTCCTATTAATCAGAGGGGTGAGAACAAGGGTTTATGATTCAGTATTCCTTGTACCAAGATGAATTTTGGCAGTGGAAACTGTTGTTATTCTCCCTGCTGCAGTCTCCCAAAGGAAGCTTTTGCAGGAGTTTTCCTCTGCTGTTCAATCTTTTTAGTTCATCTGTGACATTTGGTCCAGAACAAGGAATAGGGCAGTGGAGACTTCTTAAAATCAACTTCTAATTTTACCATTCATAGTCTTCAGGTGGATAAGGCATAATTGGTTCTTTTATGTTTTTAATTTCCAGTATGAAATTTTCAAATGCTCAGACTCCCTTGCCTGCTGTGCTTGCCAGTTTGCTTATTAAATAAAAGGCCAGTAAAAAATGGGATTTGTGAAAGTCTTGTTTTCTTAGAGTGCATCCTGAAGTAACAGGATTTGAAAGGTGAAAGCAGCTGTTACTGGTGTAATCCATGTTTCAACACGTGTCTGAAAATTAATTTTTAATAGAACCGGTAGCATGTTTGTTTAAGACACGGGCCTGCCTTATCGATTTGGTAAAACACTACTAAAAATTTTAACAAAGCAAAACCAGATGTACATCAGAAGTGTCAATATATTAGCCCTTTCACATGTCAGATGTGTAATCTGCTTGACAGGATATAGTGAGTCAGAATTTTTTGATGGGAATGAAGAACTTCTTTTTTTCTTCCAACAAACGTGCGCACTTTAACGTCATTTACCCGTTTTTGTATTACCGTTCCGAAAACTCATTTTTTTCTGTGATGTGAGCAAAGTTCATCCACGCTGAAGTAAATAACAGCAATTTACTTGTAGTGTTCTGTTGCCCTTGTCCCCATATTTACTGCTAAACCCAGAGAAGATCTAGTTCTCCTGGAGGAGAGTTATTGACGGCCGGAGTTGGTTGCTATAGAGAGGGCTCTGATGAAGATGGAAGGATTTGTTTCAATAAACTCGGCTGACCTCTTCTTCAGAGAACAATTTTCTCTTGTCGATGTAATTCAATAGGACTTTAAATGACAAGATTCATGTGCATCCTTCACCGTGTAAATCTGCTGGACTAGGTATTTTTTTTTCAGTTGTATCTCCTGGAGTTTAGAATTGAGTTATGTAATGTTTATTGCTATGTATGACATTAGGAAGAAACCAGTTAAGACATAAGAACTGGGAACAGTGGCACTTATTGCTTGTTGTTCAACACTTGGCTTTTTTGCCTTTTTTTTTTTTTTTTTCCTTAACATCAGCGTAATCAGATTTAAAATTGTAGAGTATTTTTGTGACCAATGAGTATTGATCTGGAAATCACATTAGAAAGGAAGTTATTTAGCTTGCTGCAGGAGTGCCGGGATCTTCAGCTATTAAGAGTTCAGACTTTTGCAGTGTGATTGCAGCTGCTCTGTGATGGATGAGCAATAGGAAGGGACAAACCAGTACTCGATTGAAGAAGGTACCCAGCAAAAATATTGTGTTCCTGCAAAAATATGGCAAGCCTTCTTGGTGATCCTCTAGATACAAATACCTCTCGGTCAGAGTGCATGGTTTTCAACTAACAAAGTTGCTTAAGTAACTAAAAAATAATAAAAATAGAAAAGAAATAAAGTGGAAATTCAGCCGTGTAGTGACCTTGTAATCTTCTGCATGCTTTTCCTCTTTATAAAATCACTGTGCACCTCACTGGGGCCCAGCCAAGATGGGCTCTGTCCTTGGGATCGCTGCTTGACAAGAGTGATGACATAGAGGAATGTCCAGATCCGGTTTCTTTAATTTCTCTCCCTTTTCCTTTCAGACCTGGTTGAGAAGTTACATAAAGCTGTTCCAGGCTCCGTGCCAGCGCTGCGGAAAGTTTCTGCAGGATGGCCTGCCGCCCACGTGGAGGGATTTCCGCACGCTCGAAGCTTTCCATGACACCTGCAGGCAGTAGCCGCGCGGGCAGCGGGATCTGCCAGGCCCATTGGGTTAAAAACTGGTTCCATTTCTGAACCTTTCATCCTGTGCTAAGTCATAAGGTTGCACTAATACATATGACTATTTAATAGCCATCCCTCTGCAAGGAACACGAGTCTGATGGTGTTCGGGCACAGGGGTGACTGGCTGTGTGGGGTTGCTTGATGTTCCTGTGCTGAAACCACATTTGGGGTCTGATACTTGTCCTCATTATCCCAAACAATAAGAATCTCTGTGTATAGTATGTGTATTTTGCCACAGAATTTGCAATGATGAAGACTTTTGTAAGCTTAAAATAAATTTTATATTCCAGAATTTGTACTGTTTATTTCATGGTCTGTACAACAAAACCTGTGGTTTGGGTGTGAATTTTTCAAAGCTGCTTTTTTCTTTAGAAAAAAAACAAGCATTTAAACATGCATGCTGATATGATAGGGGATTTGTTGTTGCAGGGCTGCTTCTCTGTGCTGGTCTTTTTCTGGGAGAGATTATGGTGTTGATTAAACATGGAATTTCAAAGGCATGTGGCAGCTTGGAAGATGGTGTGTACTTTCTGAGGCGAGGAGGGGGGGAACAGATGTTTCACTTTACTAAAATTGTAATGAAAAATGTTAACAAAATCTGCAAGTATTAAGTGGTTAGAAAATGTGTGACGAGCGGTGGCAGCGTGTAGAAGTCATTTGTCCCGTTTTAGAACCGAAAGGAGCAAAATAAATCCAGCCTTGAAGCGCTTGCAGCGTCTGCAGCGCAGATGCAGGCAGCGTGTTGCTTCAGCAGCTTAAAACCTGCATGTGGCACCAGCGAGGGGGGAGATGTCCCCTCTGGGGACCCCGTGGATGTGTCCTGTCCCCACCAGCCCCGGTGCATCCATTGACCCTACCAAGGGCTCGGCTCGTCCCACCTCAGTGGTCGTTGGCCTGGGGCTGTAGCCCAATATCTTCCATCGTCTCCTAATCAGGTCACTTTTGGGAGCCACTAAGCAGTCTGGAACAGCACTTTGTCACTCGTTAACTTTCTCATAATACCCTTATAAGTTAAGGTGTATATAGCATATCAAATTCTTTTTAAGTTGAGCTGCTGTGAAAAGCTTGTGCTGAAAGGAAGGACGGCCCTTTCAGATGCTCTGCTGTGGTGAGGGCTGCTTCGGTTTGCAGCAAGAGTGTTGAGTGAAGTTACCACATTTAATAATTAAAAACCACTTAAAAGATTTTTTTTCCAAATCTGCAGCATTTATGAAGCTGTTCAACAGCTGTGGAAGCCGAAGAACAAAGGAACTTGAGTATCACCCTGGGCTTGGATGGTGCTGAGTTAACTGTGTTTAAAAGGAGGAAAAGACGGAGCTTCTGAAGACGACTGGTCCTGAGGACGGCGTTTCAGTGGACGTTTCAGTTTTCCAGCAAGATGGGCACCTGGGAAAGAGAGGGGCACTTGGAAGGAAATACACATTTATGACCTCCTTTGGAGGCACCACATGGTGTGGGAGGAATCAATGTGTGTTGGTGTAGTTGAGTGCATTGATAAGTAATTTTTTTTTTTCCCCATTCTTCCAATCACCAAAAAATCCCTACAAGTGGATCCCTATGGGCAGTCAGTGGCTGTTTCAATTCCTGCTGCAGCTGAATTACCTAATGAAACCCTGTTGTGCTCTTCTTTGACCCAGGTGCAGAGCTCGGCCAGGCCAGGCCAGTGAGCGCATCCGAGATGAGAGAGCGCCCGGTGGTGCCAGCTCTGCTGCTGCTCCCGTCGCCCTGCTAATTGGAAGGAGCGGCTCTCTCGTGGCGTGAGCATTTAGCTGCTGTTACTGAAAAGGCTGTAAGTTGGTGAGCAGCCTGCGCGAGGGGCTGCTCTCTGCTCCGTGTTGTTTGCACTCCCAGAGTGGTGCAGAACGCAAATCCCGAAGTTTTCCAAAATCTGGGATGTGGAAGCTGCTTTGGCACTAGGAGATAATTAACCGGAGTGAGTGGCATCAGCTCTGTGCTAATTGAGGCGGAGGATTGAAACCTGTAATTGGTGAGTCTGAGTTGTAAAATTCCACTGTAGGTTAACTGAATAAAAAAATAATTGTCTTGGGGAAATACAGCGCAGAGCTGCGTGGTGTATTCCTTCCAAAAAGAAGGAAAAAGCCTGTGATGAGAATGAATCCTCTCCACTCCTGGAGGCCCCGGGAGAGCGGTGTCCCCAGTCTGCGCCAGTGCAGCCCCTGCCTCCTGTCCCTGCAACCTTCGAAAATGGAACGGGCTGGAACGTTTCCATTGCGGGGAGCAGTCAACTGTCTCAACTCGTCTAAAACTGATACATTTCAGCAGTTTGGATGCAATATGTGCTTGTCTCTGCTTATTGTCCTGGAACTCTAAATTGCTCAGTGGTGAGTGCCTGATTATTGCTGAGCTGGGACTTTCCAAGCCAAGCAGCAGCAAGCGGCGAGTCCCTGCTGCAAGGTACAGACCTGGGCACCGGCCCTGCCTTAAAAGCTCTTCTCTCGCTAGCAGATTTGGCTGTTCTCCCTCCAGCTTGGTGGTTGGGTGTTATTTTCTTTCCCACCCTTAGCTTTAGGGCTTGGGTGACAAAGTTTTGGGCAAGGAAGGAGGCGGCAGGGCCGCGGCGTCCGGCTGCTTCCCTTTCCTAGGGTAAGGGGTTACAGGGCTGCATCGTTCCACCAGGCTGGGTTGTATTACAAGGATATATTAATCTCACCTAATGCTGCAGGGAGAAAAATGCGTTGCCTCGTTGTGTTTAATATCATCTCGGTATCACTTACCCTAATCAGAACATGCGGATCTACTATTGCCTCCCTGATGCGAAGAAATCCCTCTCTCTTTCCCCATGTGCGCACCCCACCTCGTGCTCCCGCGGAGCTCGCCAGTGCTAAAGGTTACAAAATCCATCTTTTCTCCAGGAAAGCAACTTAATTAATGTGAAAGTTTCTCTCGCGAAGGGAACCCTCAGCAGATATGCAGTGCGGATTGCAGCCGGCTCCCCTCTTCCCTTCGACACCCCTCCCCGAACCACTTTAATTTCTCTGCCAATATTGGACAAATGTAACAGGCTGACTTTTTAATTTTCTACTCCCAGGTCTCCCTTGTCCCCTCATGCATTTTTCATCACAACTCATGGCTCCCTCCCTGCCTGCCCTGTGAGCAGTATTGATCGACTGATTAAGCCATCAAGCCATGGCAAACAACTTTAATTTTCTAACCAAAGCCTTTTAGTTCTCTTCCTTTTCTTGTATATTTGTTACCTTCTCGCGGAGTTTTTAATATCTCCTTGGAAACAAATATGTTTTTTAAATTAATCCCTAGGTTAATTGGGAGCTAGGGGAGCTAGCAGCTCACATTAAAATAATAACCCATAAAGCGGAAAAAGAGAAAGCTGGAAGTGGCCAGTAGGTTCCTCCTTATAATAATTTTGCTAAGAAGAGCTGAAGCCACTGGCTGTCCCCAATAGCACTAGTCATCCGGGCTCTCCCCATCCTAGGGTCTGTTTTGGAAAAGAATTGGACTGCAAAGGAGGTTTCCAGCAGCTCATTAGATTTCCTGGGTGCCACTGGCTACGCGCTCTGAAAAACGAGTTCCTGCAAACGCGCCTGGGGCTTGACTTGTCTGCCAGGACTCAGCAATGAGGAAGCTGAAGGAGACCCTGAGCACCGGGGCGGCTTTGTCGCAGCCTCAGTGCTGGGGCTTCCAGCTGGGTCTGTCCCCGCTGCTCCTCTGGGTCTGTCCCCATTGCTCTCTGGGTTTGCAGGTTGCTCTCTGGATCTGTCCCTATTGCTCTCTGTGTTTGCAGGTTGCTTTTCGGAGTGAAAAGCACAGCTGAAGGGCCAGGATGCCCCAGCGGGACTGGAATCCTTGCAGCTCCGCGCCGTGGGTGACCCTGGGTGCCTCTGCTCTCTGTACGAGTCCTGAGCGCACTCGTGGTGCTTGGTTTTCTTGGAAGAATTTTATTTTATGAGCGTTGGATCCACCAGAGGCAGCAGCAGAGCCAAACCCGGGAATCAGCAGCACGAGCAAAACCCTCGGTAGGAAGCGAGACGCTGCACTCCTGGGATCTGCAGGCGGGCAGTAGTAGCACAAGGCACCTTTATACCCTGGAGCTGCCCTCTGAGCAGCCTTTCCAGTAGCACTTGTGGTTCCCCTTGGATTCAATAGCTCCGTGACCCACAGGGAAGGGTAAAACACGAGAATTTCTATTGCTGTCCCCCCTGCGTGTCCTTGTAAGCCATTCACGCCAGGGACTTAGTTCAAGCCCATGCTCCAGGTGTCAGATCAGCCTCAGAGCTGCCCGTTAATGCTGGTTTCATCAGCAGGTTTAGCCCCATTTAGCCCGGTGTCCTTCGGGACAGGAGATTTCCTGCAAGTACGTGGGGAAGGTGGCTGGTTTGGCTGGGTTTTTATTTTTTGTTTCTTTATTTATCGGCATCACTCGTGTGCCCCTTTGCCAACAGCGATGCCGCAGTCAGAAGCAGCTCGGCCCCAGCTAGAGCTCGTCCCACCTGCCTGGTTTTGAGGGACTCTGCATCTGTTTCGAGTATCGGATAACACTGCCCTATAAAATGCATATATGTGCCATGAACTTGATAGATTTTTTGAGTTTTTCCTGTGTTTTTCTTCTTCTTCCCTTTTAAAACAACGTGATCAAAACAAGAGGCATCTCCAGGTTCACTCCCTGGTGCTGTGCGGAGAGCAATGAACCCCCGGGAGGTCAGTGCTGGGTTTCTTTGCAACGTCTCATTTGGGGGGGTTTTGTTTTAATCATGGGGCTTTTTATCATCTACGGAGCTCAACAGCAGCACTAATACCTGCCTATCAGTTCTGTGCGTGAAAATGAAAGGGAAGAAAAAATTCCAGTATGGCATAGGAGTGCAAAGATGCTCTTTTATTATAGATTCAGCTGAGAGCGCCCAGGCACAGCTTTGTTTTTTAATTTATTTTTTATGTTAATAAGGAGGCTAATTTAAAGCGTGAAGCACATAGTTGGCAGCAGCGGCTTTGGAGTGGATGACCAGGGCTCATCAGAAAGTTGCTCTAAAACTCAAGGAGGCTGCGGGTCAAGGACGACGGGTTTGTTATCGGGTTTTAGGACTTGGGCACTTGGGTTTGCAAGCCATGCTTGGCTCTGCCTTTGCTCAGCATCTCCAAAGAGGTCCACAAACGTCCTTAGAAACATTTCCAGGAATTGAACGTGTGAAGACGTCCAGGGGGAGTGAGTTTAGCAATCGCAACCCGCACGTTTGCGTTGAGAACCCGGTGATTACATTTAGGCTCATAAAACAGCCCTGGATTTAGGTGCTCGGTTGCAATTAATCCCAGCAAGCTGCCCCTTTGGAAGCTGCAGGAGGAGAATCATTAGCAGGCAACTTCACCGTCCCCTGGGTATAAAAATAAAAAGCAGAGCAGGGGGAAGAAGCCCGTGGGTGCGCGGTGCTGCCGTGCCCTTGTCCCGCACCATCTGCACTTGCTGCGCTCGTTTTGGGTTTATTAGGGTATTTTTAGTCATTTTCCTTCCTTTGGTAGTGCTCACGACCCCTCTTTAAAACGCTGGGGAAAAAGCAGGAATCTTTTGTGTTTCTTTCTCTCTATTTTTCCCAAAGCCGCTGCAGCCTCCCCAGCCGAGCGGGAGCCGCACGGCCGCCGTGGGAAGGGGCCCTGGGGCCTCGGTTCATTTTCCGCCGCGGCGGGTGGCGAAGGGAAAGCTCATCCCGCCCTGGGCTTCTCCTCCTGCCGGGGACTGGAGCAGAGGGGAAACGTTGGGCAAGGGCAGGAGAGGCGCCCGGCGCAGGGGCTGCACATCGGCTGCCTCCCGCGCGTCCAAACCCGCTCCTTGACCTGGGAACCCCGCGGATCCTGCCCCTGGCAGGCTCCAAACTGCAATAGAGCTGAGTCTGCGCTTTCCCTTTGCGCCTTTTATTTATTTACTTTTTTTTTTTTTTAACATAAGGCACCTTCCAGCACAAAGTAGAGGAATCGATAACCCCCTTGCTCGAGTCGTCAGCAGCGCAGAAAATATTTACCATTAAACAGCAGTGGTGCAAACACCAAGTAGCACCTTGGCGCTGCCAGGGCAAGTGCGTTTATTTGGTTCCTGCTTGGGGACACAGAAGCCCTGGGTGGGTGTCCTCGGCCGTGGGGACACGGGCTGGGACAAGTAAACTTCAGAGGAGCACTTGGAAAGCGGAGCTGCTTTAAAGAGCTACAAGGCGCGTTGTGCGTTTGCAAGTTAGGTTCGAGACTGGTCTTTTCTTCCATCGTTCCAACAAGCTGCAGGAATTGGAGGATTGGAGGCCCAGGGGGACGGGAGGGTTTTGGGGACATGATTATTGGGGACTTGATAATGGACAACCAGGCTTGACTGGCCATGGACAAGTGGGTTGTGTTAAAAGCTGCATTTGGAAACCCAGGTGGGTTTTACCTCTTGTCCCAAGGGCACCGTGGAGATTCCAGGAGCCCTCATGGATCCCAGGTGGGTGATGTCGGTGGGTGCTTCCCAAAAGCTCCTGACCGAATCCCAAGGTGCAGCACACGGTGGTGCCAGTGCAGGATTAACTGCAGCCGGTTCCATTCCCCGCATGGAGCTGCGCATCCCTAACACTGTGTGGGATAATAGTCAGGAATCGCATTCCATTTCTGTAACGCAGCCGATCAATCCCTTGCCTCCCCTTCCCATTTACACTGATCCGGACGCGTTTGGCGTGGCTGGCTCAGGAGTGTCACAGAGACGATCGCATTGATCGGATTGCAACGGGGTTGATGTTCCTGGCTTTGTGGCAAGTGGCAGCCGAGCGCACAGGGACCCTCTGTGCCCAGCCGTGCGGGTGGATTTTCCCTCTGAGGATCTGCGGGACGAGGCCGGGGGCAGCCTCGGGCGGCAGCAGCAGTGGGCACGGCGCTGCACACCTGCGCGTTGCTCACCGCGCTGCACACTCGCACGTTGCTCACCACGCTGCACACCTGCACGTTGCTCACCGCGCT
>JAWLRI010001031.1:4049523-4130410 GCA_034781795.1 Crypturellus tataupa
CGGCGGCTCCTGTCAGCGCGGGCCCGGCCGGGGATGCTCTGCCCGCGCCGCCGCCCGGCCCCGCCGGCGGCTTCCGCGTTTTTATTTATTTTTTTTTCCCCCTTTTTTTTAAATTTATTTCCTCCGCTCGCTGCCTTCCGCGCCCGTCCTCGGGGCAGCGTGTGGCGCCTCGGGGCCTACTCGGCCACGGCCGGGGGCAGCTCGGGCAACTTCTCGCTCTCCTGCCCGGCCCGGGTGGCGACGAGGAGGCCGCGGGCAGGGCTGGGGGGACCCTGTCCCCGCGTGTCCCCTCCGCGTGTCCCCGTGTCCCCTCCCTGCGTCCCCCGTGTCCCCCCATCCGCGTCGCGGCTCCCCCAGCTCCCTGTCGCACGGGGCAGCCCTTGGTTTTCACCCCGGCACGCGCCGAGGTTCAGTTCGTGCCTTGCGAACCGAGCCGTGGAGTTACCCGCTTTAATTATGTTGCTTTTAATTAGCAGAGAGGGAGGGGGGAAATAAATCAATGTTTTGTGCTTGGTTCCCTTCAGCGTAAGGGCCCCCGGCGAGAGTGCGGTCGGGGTGAGCAGAGGGCAGCGCTTAGGCGTTCGGGGCAGCAGCCATTGATTTAGCAGAGAGTCCCATTATTATTATTATTATTATTGTTATTATTATTATTATTGTTATTACTCTTGTTGTTATTATTTTCCCCAAAGTGTAAAGCTGGTGGCAGCGTTTTCTGGTTTTGACGGTTCCGTCCCGGTTCGTCCCGGCCGCGTCGTGTGTTAACGCGTTTTCTTACGTGGTTCTGGGTTGGCCCCAAGGGGAAGCCGGCTCTTCAGGGCAGGATCCAGGCACCTTTCCAGCTCCCGGCGCTCCGGCGCTGCCCCACGAGCCCGCATCCCAGCGCAGGACAAATATTCCCCGCGAAATATCCCAGGTTAATCCGTTGCACCGTCCCTTACGTCGCGTGGCCGCCTCGTGCTTTGCTTTGGGATGCTGGCGCTGTCCCTGCGGCCCTTCTCGGTGTCTGGCTGTGATTTTGTACCCTGGGAGCAGGTAGCTGAGCAAAAGGAGGTGTTAAGCAGCGTATAGAGAGGGCGAGCGCCTAGAGAGATGCCACTTGTTTATGCTACGGGTGAATTTGGCTTGGGATTTTAGCAAATGCTGGTAGCGGTGCAGACGGTAATTACAGATGCATAAATAAGTGATCCCATTCTGTTTATTTGCGTGCAGTAAATAACCCTGGGAGAATAGTAAATGTAGCTCAGCAGCAGCGGAGCTGCGCGAGGGCTTCGAGCGCGGGGAGGTGCCTCTGGACATGCACGATCGCAGTTCCCCTCCAGAAACAATAGAGCAGAGAGGCCCAAAACACCGTGTGAAACCCGCGCGCTGCAGAGTCTCGAGAGCCACCGTGTGCCCGCCGGGGAGCTCGGGCCGTCGCGCAGGACCCGTCCCGCGCTGCTGGGGACACACAGGTCCTGCGGATGCGGTGGGGTAGGTCTTGGTGCACGAGCGTTCAGGAGGTTCCTTTGGCACGTGGTGATGATTTGCTGACTAATAGTAACTGTGCGTCTCGGAAATTCTCCTTTTTCACCTGCTCTTAGCTTCATTTCTTACAAAAAGGATATTTATATAAAAAAAAAAACAGCCCAACTGCAAGCTAGAAGAGATGAGGAGGGAGGAATCCAGCTTTCTCAGTAGAGTATGTGCTTGATCACCCCTTTTGAGCGTTTGAACTTGTGCCTGGCAGACAGCTTGGTTAATAGCATCACCTAATAAACACAGTCTATACTGCTGCAGTAAATCTGGGGCAATATCAGTCAAAATACATACAGTTGCTGAACAAAGGATCATGAAACAGGTCTAAGAGGTCTGCCTGTTTGTGTACACTAGTATTTTTTTGTTGTTATGGAAAGAAAATATATGCAAGACCCATTATGTTATAAATAAGATGGACCATTGGCTGTTGACAAGTAATCTTAAATATCTTCAGAGTTGGTTTAGGCTTTGATTTGGCTGGTTTTCCTACAGAAGAAGAAAATATCCATCCAGTCAAGAGTAGACGGGGGGGAAAAAGGATAATCTTTTAAGGGTAGATCCCTGGAGATTCTCCATCTGCTCCCTGCGTCCTTAAATGAAACACATTGTCAGCACTTAATAAAAACCTCTAATAAATGATAACAGATAATAGCTACCATCCTGTCCTCCGAAAAGGGTGGACAAGACTCCCTCTGAAGCCTCCCATACTGCTATTTAATCAACAGAATGGTCGCTATGGAGTAATTCAGAGCACCATGTTGGAGTGAAGGTAATGACACATAGTAGGGTAGTATATTTATTTTTTACCACTATTAAAATTCCTATTTCATTAAGCTTCACTCAGGAAACTTCCAGATACATTTTGAAAGCAGAAGCCCCTTTGACTTAAGCAGAAAGGAGAGCATCCAATCTTGTGTATTCTGTAGTTTGAAATTGTTGTGTTTGTGACTTTTTGTCTTTGTTTTTGGAAGATAATTGTTCTCCCTGTAGTGAGTCTTGCAGTTCTGATCTGTAATACAAAACGAGGATGCCAAGAAAAGAGTGGAGACGGCGGCAGACGGCTTGGTTTTCTCGTTACCATGGCAATACATGAATTCCTATATTTATTTACCTGACGGATCACATGCTCCAAGGAGCTGAACTCCACATCGCTCAGGGAGGGTAAGGAAGCAGTTAGACACCGTCAGGTGTAAAACAAAAGCTCTTCCATGAGGAAGGTCCATTCAGGAATGCCTTTTATTACAACCTAGGAACGCATGGATGCCGTACCTTGAGGGTTTATTCAAGTTGATGTTTTCTGTCCTAATTTTCTAGTTGTTTTGCAAGCTTTTTGCAGCCCATATAAGCTTTCCTTTTCAATAGTTGACTTGCTAAGGTTATTTGAGACAAGCTAAGGTTATTTGAGACAACTGTGCTCAGCCTTTAACTACCTGGGGCCCTGTCAGTTGCCTCCACCCAACTTGCCACAAAGCTGGATATATTTATTCCCAGCAGGCCAAGACTGAAAATGCTGTTGTCTTCACCTGTTAAAAATGAGCAGTTTCCTGATAAGCAAATTAATCTTTTCTTAAAAAATTCTTAGCATAAACACACATTGGTAATTCTAGGAGAATGGCAAAGTGGAAGAACAGTACAATGCAGAAGGCCAATTCACCGTATGCAGCGGTGGAGGAAGTTTCTTGTTTGTCCAGAGTCCTCCATGCTGATTTACACCATTCTGAACTGTGCATCTCTGAGTGTTTTTGTATTAGGATGCAATTTCCAGGTGTCTTGTTTTTGGAAATATGATATATTTTGGAAAATAGGTTTCTGACTGCCTTTAGTCATCCCTTGTTCATTTGATTAGTCTAGAAATTATCCTCTGTATTTTTTTACATAAAATTTTCTGCATTTTCTCTTCCTTTTTCTGAGTTACGGTTAGGTGAAGTACTAGGCAGAACTGCTTTTTTTTTTTTTCGTTCAGCTGTACTTTGGCCACTATACTCTGTTCTCAAGTGTAAGTGGAGACTTTCAAGTTATTTTAGAAGCTTTGCACTTGCCCAGTGTATGGTGCTACTTTACTAAACCAATGATTTTCAACCCGAGCAGTACATCCAAGATGTCTTAACCTGGGATCTCATCTAGGCTCGACAGATGTTCTATCACATAGCTTCAAAGTTGGAGCATTCAGAAATACAGCCTACAGGATAACTGGTGCAAGGCTGAGATGGTCACAGCGGTTGCAAGAAAGGAGTGGGCAAGGCATGGAGGAAAAAAAGACAGCTGAAGTCTCAAGGCATGTGGAGCAGCTGGGTTGTGCCTTAGTCAGTGAAAAAGCTGAAGCTGGAAACAATTGCTAAATTTATTTTGAGCATAAGCAATAGTTTTCCTTCAACTGCAATGACTAAATATATCTATTGGTGCGATTGTGTGGGGTGGTAGCTCTTAGTGGCTCTTGCTAACCTCCTTCTGGCAGGCAGAGACATTAGTGGAAGGTCAGTGTCCCTTGGGAATGCAACACAAGTGTCCCTCATCTGGGTCTCTTTCACTTGCAGGGAACATTTCTTGCTTGTGTGGGACCCACAGTCTATCAGTGTGGCTTGAGTTGTTGCACTACATGGCATGAGTGAAAGAAAACTGGCATTTGTTCTTGGGGAAGGGAGTAAATCTCTCTCTCTCTCTCTCTCTCTCTCTCTATATATATATATATATATATCTATATATATTTATGTTTACATAGGGATCCATTCTTCTTTCTGAAAGCCTTGAATGGCAGTTCATACCTCAGTTGATAATCTAGTGATTCCATCTATTAGTAAGTGCCCCTCCGCGCTGCTAGAAGCATGTACCAACCGCTTATTTATCTTGGAGTAGAAAGTCTGTGGACAGAATTGGCAAAATAAACTTTGTTGTTGACTTACAAACCCTTTGAAAGGAGAGTTCCTGTCTCGAACCCTTGTAGCATCTCAGCTGTAACTGTAAACGTGGATGTAACTTTCTTGGCTTTATTTTAAAGGAACCAGAGACACGTTATACTTGCCCTTGGCAGAGGCATTGGACAGCTATTCAGACCTACCCCAGGCTCTCAGTTGTTGGGTGCTGCGCCAGAGGAGCCTAGAGAGCCCTCACTGGAGCTACTGTGGCAGCTGGAACTGTTGTTATCATAGGAAACTTACCTAATTTCACATATCCTTGTACCCCAGTAAGGTAAGATGACAGAGAGCATCACTGGTCTTTGTGCTAGAAAAAACTCCAGAGACTATAGAGTTTACTAAAAGCTAATAAATTTTGTGTCAGAGCTACAGGTAAGGTGATTGAGCAGCTTTCTTCTCTTCTACAAGTCACCATCCGCATCATTTTGCCATCTTGGATACATTTAGAGATACATAATTTGTTCTGTTTTTCAATGCCAGTCATCTCCAATTTTACTTCTGCAACTAGAAGTCTGGAGTTTTGGGAGACCTATGCACCTATGCCAGTTAGCAGAGTTAAAATGTGTTGACCTTTGTTGCTTAGCTCATAAAAAAGGAAGACAAAGAAAGACAGAGGAACATTGTGTATGGGAGATGCTGATGGAAAGGTTGGAAGCAACAAAAAAGGAGCGAGAGGAAACCCAAGGCACAGATGTTAGAAGAGAGGGGAATGGTGGACTTAGTTGCCTGCAAGTAGAGGAGGATACAGAAAAAGAGGAGGCTGCTGACAGCTTTCATTGGGAGTTTGTTCCAAGGCAAAGAGAGAGCAGATGAATTTCAGCTATCCAGAATTGCTGGAGAGGAATTTTGCAGGTTAGGACATGCTGCCAAAGGAATGTTCCTCAGTTCTGCTCTTCGCATTGCTGTGACCTGACAAATTTACAGCTACATTACCTGATCCATAGCATGCAGTCTTAAAAATACATTTCTTATCTCTTCCTGTAATGTGTGGCACCGATGCATATGGAGGAAACAATTTCATCTATGTGTGAAAGAAGTGTCTCCACATATTATATGAAGAAAGTTGATAATTTTGATGATCGGTCCATTTTTATTTGTGTTGTGTGTTTAACTTAAGAATCTTAAGTTTTAAAGCAAACTCTTGATTTTAAATGTATTTGCTATTTTAGTCAGTGCTGCTCATCTTCTTTGGAGTTTGAGGGAGTGTTTTCATGTTGAAAGGAAGGACGACAACGACAGAAATAGAGAAACAAAAAGAAGAGTGAGGGTCTGTGACGGCATTCGTTTGGAATCAGTTTTTATACACTTGATTTCTGTTTTGTGCTTATTGGAAAAGTAAAAGATTTTAGAATTGACAAGAGCTGTATGCAAATTATAAGCCTTGGTACTTAGTCTTGTGGGTTCATGTTTCTTTATTTTTTTGTTCCCTTTTTATACTACAGAGACAGTCCACCATGGGTGGCAGTGGATAAAGGGACTTCTTAATGGTGGGGCTAAGGCTCTTTGGATTAAGCAAGTGTGAATTTTTCATTATTTTCCTTCTTTTTACCTGGAGAAGCATCTATGCTTGTGGTGCCATGAAAATACCATGCATTTTGAGATTCAACTTAAGATCTTAGTATTGCCGTCAGTACCTCAAAGGAAATATTAATTCATTGTTCTGCTGAAGGAGAAAGGTTAAAGCTTTCTTTTTCTGTCTCTAATGAAAGGACCCATTATTACATACAGATCTTGGACAATCTGTTTTGAAATAAAAATGATGAGACTTTTCTTCATTTCTTAGATTCTGGAAATAAATGAAAAAATTGTTAGTGGTTTAAAATTAGGAACTACCCATAGCTGGTAAAATTAGAGTGAGCAGTTGCTGCAGCTTTGGTTGGTTTGATTGAATACTTAACCCTTGTAGAATTTTACCAATACACTAACTTTATTGTCTTGAAGTGTTAGACTATAATTTGCAGTATTCTTTAATTACTGAGGTGATAGAAAGGATTGTCTTCACATATATAACAGGTTTTATCCCTTAGCTTTTGAATTTTTATTGTACTTCTCAGCTTGTCAGTCTGTCCTGTCCTTACTGCCCAAGAGGTGGTAAAATAGCCTCAGGAATTAATTCCATATTTAGAAAGTTTCCTTTACAAACCAAACATCATGTAATCAAGGGCATCCAGGGAAATCAATATCTTAGTTCTGGTTATGTGGCTGATTCCAACAAATTCTATAGAGCAAATCTTTGTGGCCTTCCAAAGGTAGACTTCAGTTAGCAGGACAGTACTATTTCAAACACAAATTTCCTTTGGAATTTACATTATCTTTGTATTGTGTGTTCTACCTTAACTTAAGTTTGTCAATTTGAATGTGGTGCCATAAAATGCAGATTGTTCCTATTCATTTTTTGCTCAACTTTGCAAAGCAACTTTCCATCTTACTCTTAGGAGCGCTGAGAAAGTCAATACCCTTTTTTGGATATGTTTTTACTGCCTTAAATACTTTTAAAACGTATGTGTTTTGCATTTCTAATTAGAAGAAGCTTTCAATTATATGCAAGAAGAGTAAGTTTGAGGAACTGGTGAGGTCTACGAGCAGATTTGATTAGAGCTCGTCTATGAATTTGCAGGGATTTACAGAAAATATTGAGCATTGCCTTGTGCAGGAAGAAGGTGGTTTTCCTCTATAATATCCTTGGGAAGGGTGTAGGGAACTATGTATTAAGCCCAGAGCTGGATTTTTGATGGAGCGTGATTATAATGGAATAGAGGTTGGGTTTATTCTTCTGTCACTGCGAGTTACTTTCCCAAGGCTGCCATGCAGGAGAATTCCGTAGTGCCCAAAAGACTTTCTGCTTATGGAAGTCACAGGAACTGTTGTTCTTGGCTGCATTGCAACCGAAAACATTGCATTTCTGAGCAATTCCTGAGATAACATATCTGGCAGAATTTGGGGTGGAGGGTTTCTGTGCTTCGGCTTAGCTGATCTGCTCTGTAGATGACTCTTTGTTCTTTGTCGTTGAAAACAGTGACAGTTTTGTCTCCTCTCAGTCTAGTTTGTTGTAGTTGCTGTAGATTGTTGTAGTTGCTGTAGATTGTTGTTCTTGACAGACAATTTGGTGCATCTGCTCAAAGGTAAGCTTCATTTTTTCACATTTGTACCTCAGTTAATGTACAGCATCTTTTGACACAGAATAGCAACTGGCCATCCATCCTCTCTTATTACTGTTGGACTTGTTCAGTCAAACTTTGCAAAGGAATAGATATTAAAGGCTTAATTAAATTTCTGTACGCTTTCTGAAGAAGAGAAATAGAAAGAAGAGACACAAAATAACATCTTTATTATGGCAACAAGGAAAATGTGGCTGTTCTGTGCTCCATTTGGCCATGCAGCATCAACTGTGTGATTCCAGAATTGCTAGCACACGTGGTGTGAGTTTTATTCTTTTTGTTTACCTAAGACCTGCCTGATGCCTCCTGCTGTTTGATGAGATAACTGAGTCTGCGATCATGTGCTCATTCAGTCTTGCAGATTTTCTCTCAAGTTAAATTTGCCTTACATTAGTTTATTGTTAGTTTATCTGGCACTGTTGAATTTGCGGAAATAAGATAACTCTGGTTATAGTCTCCAAAAAAATTAGAAATCTGTGCAGTGAGTCACTCTAGCCTCAGCTGGGTTAATTGATGCAACCTTTGGGTGTAGGCAAGGTCCCAGAACGAAGGGCTGGAGAATCTTTATTGCGTAGAGACTTCTAATTTCCTCCCCAAATGCACCTGAACTCTTGTGTTAAAAACTGGTTGTGCCATTGAAGCTTTTGTCTCTGTTTAGGTGGGGTAAATTTTTTTAGAGATGTTTGTAAAGATTTGTGAATATTCTTGCTCAGAATTGCTCAATTTTGCTAAAGTGGTTTAAAATTACACCTGTATTGAAGCAGGTACAATTTTGTGTATATAAAGGCTAAAATACGTCTTAGCTATAATATAATCTGTGTTCTAATAGTTTCTAGTCCCTCACGCTTTCAAGCAGCTGTCAAAATGTTTCAGTATGGGGTGTATAATTTTGGAAATGCCAATTTTATGCCACGGGCTCTGGGAAAAGCCAATGGTGACTTTGCCTGCACAGACACAATGCCTGATACTGACACAGTGAGGTCTGGGGGAGATGAGTCCCAGCCTTTGTCACAGCTCTCTTTTTGCATAGTCATTGCAATAGCGTTTAAATATTCCTTCATAGTGTAATTTCATGAAGTTCAATGTAGTAATTTAGCAACCTGCTGTGCTGTTTGTGTGCACATGAGGCATTAATTCCTCCCAGGTCAGTGTGCCTTTTGCTTGCAATGCTAAAGCAGAGGTGCTGTTTGCCCCCCTGATGCTGCCTGACTCTCCAGGGAGGAAACCAGCGTTAAGAAAAGACCCCTTCCCTGGAGAAAATCCTCTCTCTCATGCAAATCGCTGCTGCAACCAAAGAAGGAACCTTATGCACCACAAAGGGGATGTCTGCAAGAGCTCGCTTAATATTAACTCTGTTTCTAGTGGCAGATCTGCAGGCTAGAAACTTTTTTGTCTTATTTGCTGCGAGTTCCTGAAGATGAAGCAGTCGCTAGACCTTTAAGGTGGAGCTTCTTCAGCTTCCCTGGTTCTGCTCAGCCTGGGAGATGCCGGGTCGTGTTCCACCAGCCAGGGATGATTGGGCATCAGCTGAAAGGTAAAAACATTGATAAAAAAGTGTTTTCCTTTGCTAATAGAACAAAGACTACTTGGTTTGTGATCTGGTTGGCTTGGGATGAGGAATGCCAAAGAGAAACAGAATCCTTTGGAACAGAGCAGATACGTGTGTCCTCTGGGGACAGATCAGATGAGCCTGTTGGGACACTAAAGTGTGGACTGCTGGTCCAAGCTGAAGAACCTTAGGCTGCTGGACAAATGCATCCCTAAAACTGCAAACTGGGAGAGTTTGGTTCTTATCACTTGATATATACATTTCCAGATAGTCTTTAAACAAGGATGGCTTTGCTTCCTGCCTGTCTCAGGTGAAGACATTTATACAAATTCCTTAAATAAGCATTGGTAGCTCTCACTCTTGGGTTTTTATCCTGAATTGCAGCCTTGATCATTAGACCTCAAATCTGAGGTGAATATTTCACTATGATACTTCTGGGCTCCTGGGAGACATCAGCTACACCGCAAGCGATAGACATGAAAATTTCTCTTCGCTTTCATCTGGCTGTCGGCCTGGGAAGTGCCAAGGTGTAAAGGATCGAAACCATCGTTCTGCCCGAGCGCGGGGAGAGCTTGCGTCAGTGGCTGAGATCGGCTGGATTGTTGTGGCTTCTTGGTATGTGCAGCTGCATAAGGAAAAAATATTTACCTGGTGGTAGACCACGGTTGTCCGTGTTCAGAATCATCACCTGAATGTGTATTTTACCCTTTTTTTTTTTTTCATTTTTTTGTTCTGGTTGACATTAATATGATGCAGAAGAAAACTCTACAGGAACATCTGAGGATTTTCTCTGGCAGCTGGACAGATAAGTTTATCTAGAAATCCCGAGAGTGTCTGGCTACAAGGTGTGTAATAGTGCTAGTAACAACAAAAACAATGTTTGAACGTTGTTGACCACTTAAGTCATTGCTTTGATACATCTCAAGTTCTGCAAGTACTTAAGGCTGGTGTAAATAATGTGAGCTGAGATTCCAGCTGTTGGTCATTCAGATTGCTAGGGCTCCACTAGCAATATCCAAAAGTTTCCCACATCAAATGAAACGTAGCTGTGATTTTGGACTCCTCCTCAGCACACACCTTCTGTTTGCATCGCTGCTGACAGAGCTCCAGATCTTTACTATGGAATCTGATTCCCAATGGGAATAACTTGCCATGCCCAAGAGCCTTGGCAATGCTGCCAGTGTTGCCATGTGCCCTGTGGGCAGGGCTAACAAGCTGTGCTTTTTATTTACTTTCATTTGCTTTTATCATTTAATTCTTCCCAATTTAGTACTTTGCATCTAAAATCCATTGACAGTCCAGCATAGCAGGTCTCAGATGTTACCGTATTGGCAAAAGCCATGCTAGAAATACTAGTAAATAATAAAATGTATTTATTGAAATAGCTTTTCAAAATTCTCCTACACAGAAAGGTGAAAATTGTGTAGATGCTGCACACTATGATCTTGCTTTCAGGACTAATAAGAAAGCAAGGAATTTGCCTCCTGCTTCTTTCCTCCTGTGCCCTTGAAGGAGTCATTTGGCTGAATTCCTTAATATTTTTGCAGCTGTGGTTGTGGTTTATTAACTGATGCTGCCTTGAAGAAGAGCCTGTGTGTGCAGCAGACTTTTCATTACTCATCTGTCAATACTTTCAGAGTAAAACAAATGGATCTATGTGGAGAGCTTTCTGCTTTTTCTCTGTAAATGATATGTTTTTTTCTCATTCCCTGCTATTTTACCCAAGCAGAGAATGCAGAACAGTTTTTGATGCAGCGTGTGCTTACAGTGTATTGGGTATGAAACTCTGGCCTGTTTTATCTGTCAGAATATTTTAGGCTATGTTGATTATATTAAGTGAACTGGAAGAAAATGAAAAGATCTTGTTTTCCCAAAATATTTCGACTTTCTACAGCTGTAAATTCCCCCTTATCCTGACTCCCAGCAGATGAAGAATTTCCAGAATTTTTCTTCTGCAATTGGCAAGAAATGATTTCTGGCCAGAGGCTCAAGGATTTGTTTGCCAGTTGAAATCCAACTGAAAATGATAATTTCATCTTTTTAATTTTTTTTTAAATTGTCCTTAAAATAACCCACAATTATTATGTTGCTGTGCTTACTGATGCAAACTACAGGCTTTGCAGTAATTGTCTTTGCTTCTGGGTGAAATGTAGGAGGCAATTTATTTGCTTGAATATTTCTTCTCCCCTCTCTTCTTTTTTTGGCACAAAAAATTACAAATGAAGCGCGTGTTATTTTGACATCCCTCAGAAAAGGGTTATCTGCTCTGAGAGATGGAGATGTGATTTCCGTGGTTGTACGTTGTAAGGATGAGTGAGCAAAACCAGCCCTTCTCATAGCAAATGAAGAGTCGATAGGGAACGAGATGCTTTCCGAGCGTGGTGCAGTGGGAGAGCGAAGGACCACGCTACTGAATAGATATTCTTAAGAGCCAGAAGCTGATGCCGGTCACCTTCTGTTTGTATAACTGAGGGAAGTGCTGGAATTCTCACCGCCTTTTCCTGTTGCAGCTTCTGGTTACGTTTTGTTATTATTGTACGTTGTAAAATCAGGATGGGGAAAAAATGGGCATCACTGCAAGGAAATTTAGTAAAGAGCTGAGGCCCAGGCTGGCTAAGGAACTTCACCACCTGATACCTTGCTTTGTGCCCTTGCACCTTGCCTGCATAAGGGGTTTGCAGGTGAATTGGTGCCCGTTCCTGTAGCACAGAGCTGGGCGCACCGTAAAACGTCTGAGTCTACGGTACCATCCTCTGCGGGAGCCCAAACCGCGCGGGCTGAACTCTTGATTAGCTGCAAGCACGAGGACCGAGCGGGGAGATAAAAACTGATTAGTGGATAATCCCGCGAGCCGCCCCCCAAACGAATAATCTCCTTCCTAAATGCTGCGTTGCAGATGGTTGTGAATTGGAGAGGGACCCGTCTTTCAGGAGCCTGAATCAACCCATGATATAGCAGAAATTATTTCAGTTTGAGGGAGAGTGGAAGAAAAGATGTGTGTTGAGTGCATAGTGCAGTAAATTGTGATGCTTTGATCTCTGCCCTGTAGTGTCTTCTCGTGATGGTTTCAAGGGTCTTTTCACCACAAAAACTGGAGAAAAATCCCAGAATATGGAGGAGAGTCATAGTGAGCTCCCCAAGGAGGAGGATTAATCTATAATGTGACTTCTTAAACTATTTTAGGTTGGTTATGTCTGTTTACCAGTCTTTTATCTGTGCACAGATGTCAGTATATGTGTGTTTGCTTAGTTTTGACTATGGAGTTTGCAAAACCTAAGACATAAAAATAAAGTTGGGGAATATACGAGCAAGCCACGTCGAAAAAAGACTATTGTTTTGTGCAACTGTGCAGCTTATTGAGTTACTCTAGTGTGAGAGTCTCTTTACAAACACTTTTGTGTTTTATCTGTTGACTCATCCATCTCGGCACTTACAGTAGCATTTCAGTACTGTATGATAAAGCCCGTGATTGGAACAAGTCTGTTCTCGGGGTGGTTTAATCAACAGATGCAATTAATACAATAGTGTTTGTAGTGATCCTTTGCCTGACTGTGGCTGCGTTATAAGCAGCGTTGCTGCACAAGGAGAGCTTTGTGCTTTGGCACTTGCTGTACAAGCTGATGACTAAACATTGGTCTTCAGTGTAAAGTGGACGTTGAAGGAGTTTCGGAACTCTCCAGAGCTGGCAAACAGTCCCCCTGCTTGCTACAGGCAAGGCCAGCAAAAGGTTAAAACTTAATCTGCAGCAATTCTGATTTATTTTGCAACCTTATGCTGCAATTTCTTCCTATTGTAGAATATCAGAAGTGCAAAAGGAAAACTTCAGGGAATCTTCTCATGTGAACCTGGAAGCCAGTGAAGGAAACTTGATTTGGAACCACATATTTATTCTTGCATTAGAACAATATCAGCCCAGGTCACTGCTTCTCAGATGTGTTTTTGCCCTGGGAACTCTATAAAACATCTTTCCTTTCAGCCCTTTCGTTTTTAGCCGTGCGCAGGGTGTGACCATTGTGTAAGGGAGCGGTGGTGGCAAGTGGCCAGTTGATTTCTAACTCTACCATGAATTGTTTGAAAGAGCGTGTGATTTTCTCTACTGATAAATACTTACAATTTTGTTTTAAGGCAGGAAGTACGCGCTGGTTCCAGCAGTTGCCAGGGCAGCTGTTCGTTCGGAGCAAGGCACACGCAAAGGCTTGTGGAAACGTGGATATCCCCATAGGAAGCAGTGCAGCCTTAAGTGATCAGCACCTAAGTATGGTTAAGCTATATTTGTAACTACTTCCATATTTCCAGTTGCTTGGTGTTTTGTGTTGCAGAAAGTTTCTGGTTCTTATGGTATCAAAGTCTGGAGGACTGTTTACAGAGAGGTGTTTGACTCCAGGATAGTTAATATTTGTAAAGGCTTGTCTGGACACTCCCTAGACTCTTGCTGCAGGGTACAAATATATTGGGTTTATCCCGTGTAGAGCTGATGCAGCAGCTTCTGTCTCTGCGAGGAGGCAGTTCTGGCTCCATCGCCCCCAGGGTTTCCTCAGGCACTGGTGTTCCCTTGCCTGGGTTTCCCTGAGGGCCTGTAACAGTCAGGACACGCTCCCAAAATCCAGGGCTCTCCCCAGTCTGTCTTTTTAACCACAGAACTGGCTTTTCTCAGAATCTTAGACACCTTTCCACAAAAGTTCTCTATTAATTAGCATTTCATTCAATCCTTGTAATTGTTGTTTTCTTGGGAAAAAGTGGTTATTGGTTGGATCTAGAAATTCCTGCATGGTGCCAGCCAGCAGAGCCAGTCTCCTAGTCCTCTATGGCCTTGGTCTGACCGCTCCAAACTGACCTTATATCACAAGTTTTGGTTGAACAGAGATTTTCTGGAGATATTTAGGGATGCATCAGCATATGGAGCTATGTACCTCAGAGCAGAGGAAATCACAAGCCTTTCCTGAGCAGCAGAGCTTCTCTCGCTGCTCAATGTGGTTCTCCAGGCCCTAGTTTGAGAGGCGGCTGAGGGAGTGGTAGACTTGGGAAGTCCTGACTTATTTTGAGAATGAGATTCAGCTTCCCGTGATATAATAAACTCAGCGCCTTATGACACTTTTCCCTTTTTGATTCATGAAATTATCTGGAGCGTTGAGCCTCGAGCTCGGCGCCAGCGCTGGGACTGCGCTCCGATGCGAGTGGCGAGGTGACAACGCTCTGCATTTCCTTCATGAGCTTGTAGAGATGCTTAGGTCAGACACGTGTCTACATCCCTCTGCTTTCCAGCACCAACTGAGCGATACACTCCACGAGTCGGTTGTTAATTCATGCTTTTAGAGCCCGTGAGAGCTCCGTAGCGGCGTGAGTGTCTGGACCCTGCTGTGTAGCGCTGCAATCTCCCCACTTGCGTGAGGTCCAGGTAATAGTTTGTGCACAGATCGTGCCACCCGGAGGAGCAGGCTGGGCCAACAGGGCTGTGCCCATGCCTTGCTGACCAAATTTTGGTGGCTCTGATTGTGGTTCTGTTGTGACGTTCTCCAATAACTCCTTCGCTTGTTGGCCCTGCCACTGATACACTCCCCGAGAGATGTCTGAGAAGGTCCATGTCCAGCAAGCTGCTCGTCAGCATTTCTGACCTTTCTGCATACAGTTACTGTTCACATCTTGGGCTCCTCCTCATGTTGATCCTAATCTTTAACTGAAGTTCCAAGAGTCAGGAATGAAATTGAGGCTGTCACCTGAAATTAGGGTGAAGAATCTAGCACAAGGTGTGGTTTGAGGGGAGAACACTCTCCAAGCTCTGTGCTTTTTTTGGCTCTTACATTGCAGTTTCTTTTGCAGGAGACTAATAAATTCCCCCAAAGAGTATCCTAATTTTCAGAGTCACAAAGTCTGAATTGTAATTAAGCACTTAATTTGATGAACGTTTTTAAATGTGTTGCTATTCTACTGGCAGCTTGGGAAAACGCTTCTATCTTCAACTCAGCTTCCCTTGTGTAGGTTTAAGCTCACAAAGCTGATATATATTTAGAAATGCCAGAATTTCAGCCTAACAGACAGGTCTAAGAAAATTATTCCAGTTGTATGCTTTCTAGGTAGGTTAAAGCTGTGTTTTAAAGAAGTTTGCATTTTTTTTTTTAAAGAAATCCAGGTTGCTGTTGGGGAGATGGCAGTTTTTCATTACCAAATGGGCAGTGGGCAATTTTAACAATACATTTCATTGCTTACAAATTGCATTTAGTTCCCCTGTTGCCATGAATTACAGTAATCAGTACTTCTAACAGTGAGCCCATTATTTTATTTCTCTGGAATGACCTAAGTGTTTCTTTGTCAGGTTATTTTTCCTCTCTCTCTCGTACCGTGTAAGTTGAGCCTGAATCTTGCGTCTCTGCTAACAAGGTTGATGCCACGAGGGGCAGAAGCGCTGGCTGCTCTTGCAGGGCTGTTTGTTTCACGGCTGGCTGGGAGGCTCCGCTCTTCTTGGCAGTTGTATCCAGCGGTTCCTGGGCACGGGTCCCCTGCGGTTGGTACGTTGGAAGGTGACAGCAGCCCTTGTTGTCCTTGCAGTCCCACCTGGGCATCTCCATGGGAGGTGGAGGTGCTGGACTGCAACGGGGAGCTTGTCCTGGGGGGTTTTACGTATAATTTTATTTTACGTATTTAGGCAGCCTTGGAGCTCACACACAGTTCAGCTGCAGGACTTCTACACTGCAGTAACTTGATGGCTTCCAGCCGTGTGTTCCTTCCCTAGGCCATCATCCAAAGAGTTTCCATCATCCAAAGAGTTCCCTCCCAGACGTGCTCCCCAAGGAGCGTATTCTCTGTTTAGTATTAGGTTCGTGTCATTCAGCACTTTAAGGCAGAGGAGAAATTTCAATCAGTCTTCGAATAATATATTGCACCAAAAGGTCATTAGCAATAACTTGGACTCAAAGGATCTAATACAGAGATGATAATGACTGAACTAGAGGGTATTTTTTCTTCTATGCTATTTGAGGATGTAGCTTCCAGTTGTCTCCAATTAAGATTGTATCTTCTCCTAAGGTTTCTCTCTGAGCTTTAAATAAAATGTCATCTCTTGCCTCTCCCTCCACCCCATGTTAGAACATTTTTGTTCAAAACCTCAGGAAGACTTGAGGACTTAATTGTGCTCTGCCTTCAAGCTGACCCTACAAACTTCCATCGAGACGTTAGGATGGACTTCCCATTTCCTTCTATTCTCAGTTGAACTTTTCCTGTTATGGGAATACTTTAAAAAAAAAAAAAAAGGTGAAAAAAAGTTGAATGGCCATTAGTCAAATGTGAAAACAAGCAGAATAAAGCGAGCAGGCTTGTGTAAAGCCTCCTGCACCGCCTTGGGTCAGGATGCGATGGCTAGATTGGCCCCTCATGCATTTTGCAGCCCCCCGGTCTGCTGCTGGCCCAGCACGGCTCTGTAACACGTGTCCCTCTCTGCTGATAACTTAGTGGCCTCCAGGCTAGTGACAGCTGTTGTCCACTTGCTGCTAATTAAGAAAACAGCGTGCGAGATGGGCGGGTGGATTGCAGAGACGGAGCCCCCCTCTCGGCAGCAGAGCATTTCAACCCGATTAAAGACGGTCAGAGTGACGAGTGCTCAACCCTCCCTCTGCTCTCGCCTCTCGGCAGAGCCTCTTTGTGACCCGCGTGCACGTTGGCCTCTGTCTCGCAGGGTTTTTTAGATCTTGGACCCAAAAAAAAGAAGTGAGAACAGATTTACCGCTGAAATAACAGGCGCACGTAAAACTTCAGGCACTGTTTTGAAGCCTCTAATGTTTAACACAGAGTGTACTTTGGGGCTTTCATGTAGAAATTCAAACGTAGATCACGTTTTTAAAATCAACTTAGATATACTGTCCTGGAAATTCCAACTTGTAGCTGGAAAATCAAAATCATCGTAAGTTAGCACCGTTTCTGAGGGTGCACAGGGTAGATTTCAAGGATATTCCTTGTTTGTTTTTTTTATTTCCTTGTTTTGCTTCCTTGTTTTGTTTTTCCTGGCGTTTCATCAGGTCCCAGGGGAGAATCTTTTTGTGTAATGGGACTGTGCCGTGACTCTTTTGATCCAGCAAGAGACTCGACTCAAAGTCTGGAATTCCCTTTGAAGCCTGTGTTTCTCTGGAGGTAAAATGACATTAAGATAATACAAAAATGATGTGTTAGCACCCAACCAGAAGATAAGAATTCAGGTGATTTGGTGGTATGAGGTTCCTTCTGAAACACGAGTGCTCTTTGGAGCTGCAGATTCTGATCAATTTACCCCCTGGAATATTATGACCCTCTGTATTTCATATTAACCCTCTAAAATTCAATCTGAATTGTTATGTGCAATAGCTGGGCTCTGGTTTGCCCCTAGCACGTTCCGAAAGCCTTGTCATTTGCTCTCATATCTGGACTATAATTTCTCCTCTTCCCATTGTGATTTTTCTCATGCTTGACTGCTGCTGCTCATCCTGGAGACGCCTGTAACAGCACAATCAGGGCTTCTCCTCAAAAGCACTACATGTCTACAGGAGTAAAATGTTTTTTTAAAGAAAAATGTTACCATACTTGACTCCTTAGGTGTGTGAAAATCCTTTAGCAAGGGTTGTAGATTGTTGCCTACCACAATATAGTTGAATGGTAGAAATGCATCTGGAGAGAGGAATGTGCAATTTTGACTATTTGCAATTTTTCACCTTGTGATCATTTTCAGGATGAGGTCTTGGAGCATTTGACTTCAGCTTTTCAAACAAAAGTGTTCCAATTTGTTTGACACTGAAGAGCGACCCTGCCAGTTAGTGTTTTTATATATGCAGCTCAATTCTTTCAGTACCAAAATGGTAGAAAATGGAAAAAAACTGTGTTTATAACAAAGAGAACTAGACCGACTCCTTGGGATATGGGTGGTGCAAAGTGTGAAAATGCTGTAATGTCCTTGGGCAGCTTTTTGCTCTCACACAGAGCTGTGCAGACAGCAGATGCTGATGCAATGCAGATACAAGAGGAATCCCAGCACTGGATGGGCCCCTAGTCCCCAAGCTGTAATCTCTAACCCAAAGTGATTTATGGGCATTTGAAATAAAAATGGTGCTTCTTTTTTTTCCCTCTGGACAAAGTATTATTTCCAAATAGCTCATCTCATTATTACGCTCTGGTTTGGCTATTAATTTTATGAAATAACGCTGGTAGACTTAATGTTGGAAAATGAATGGGATGCTTTCTGTACTAATAAACGTATGGAGGCTTCAGGTCGCAATCTGTCTTGCTCTGGATGATAGTTGAGAACACGAGGGAGTGGTTTCTTGGTTGGAAAGGTTGAAAGTGGCTGTGAACGTTCATACTCTTCCATTCAGAGGGCTTGTTGCGGGTGGTGAGACTGGTTACACCAGGCAGTTTGCTGTGGATGTTGGTAGTTTCTTTCCCTGTTATTGCTTTGACCGTTTTACTCAACTATTTGCTGCCTGTTCACAGTGTATAAACAGTGTATAAACCTGTTATGTGGCTTCAAAATCATGATAAACCTGTTGGATTTTTTTTTGAAAGCAACTTGTCACCGTAACAGTGTCTCAAATGCAGAAACTGAGCTGCCACCATCCAGGGCCTCCTCCAGTTTTCCACTGTTTTCACGTCTATTTTGTGTTCACTTTTCACGTGGCTGATGGCAAGCGTGAGTTGCCTGAATCCCCCCATCTTCTCCATTTCTGTAATGAGTTTTTAACTGTTTAAAACAAAAACTCCCCGCACAGTCATTTCGGAGGCACAGTCAGAATGATCCTGGCATTAAAGGGCTGCAAGAAATATTCTGCAGATTCCTGTGTATACATTCAGGGTCTGTTTTGGTAGTAGGTTCAGCTTTATTTAGACAAGCATCTTAAACTAAATCTCCCGTTGACTTACCTGCCATTAAAGATACGAACAACTGGCAGTATTTCTACAGAGCTAACTCTTTTTTTGCAAATGATTCTTAACAGGACAGCCCAAAACAGGAATTTCTTCTTTCCAATGGGGTATGATGATTTTGTACTGTTGGAGAAACAGGTATAGTTCCTCTGGTTTCCTGCTTTCTTATTTAGCACAGGAGTATCCTTTAAAGAAATAAGAATGAATAAATAAAAGCGCACCTACAAACGGCAACATTCTTGAGGAAAAAAGATGTTTTATGCAAACAGTTTTGAGAAACGGCTGCTGGATTACAGGGAGAGTGTCTGCAAGAAAAATCTCTTCCATGGAGTTTCTGCTGCTTCTGTTTAGCAGCGCAGAACTTGGTCTTATCTTTGAGAAACAGCTTGCCATGTAGATGAGAATTATCCCTAAATATTTCCTTTTATTGCTGTTTTTTGGCTGATAATCACCTTAATGCGCTTCACAAGTGGACGGTCATATTCCAGAGTAGAAGCATGTGCATAGGGAGTTAATTGTGAATATTGTATGTGAGTTCCCAACCTTTACCTTAACTTGAATTCACTTTCCTGGATGGAAAAGCCTTTACACTATAGAGTCTGTGTGTAGGCTGGATATAGAAATGTGAATTATATAACATTATATAGATTGTAGGAATCTTCTGTGGAGGCCCTCAGGACTCGTAGTCCATTTTAGTAAAATAATTCCACCTTTTCTTGAATCACATGCCTCTTCCAAGATGTGTTTGGGACATCTGCATATTTTGATCTCCCTATAATAGGAACGTGGTTGGCTTTCAGGTTAATGAGGGCTGACGGCACAATTAGTGTTTTTCCAGGACTATAGAAATGGCAAAAATGGAGCAGGGAAGATACCTTCCATCTGTCCTTCTTCTACAAAAAGTGGCAGTCTGTAAGTGGCTGTAGCTGAGAGTTTATTTGATGAGACTGTTAAACGCAGAAGGTCTGGGAGTCGGGTCCCCACGTAAGAATGGCACTGAAAGTATTTTGAACCTAGTGGCTCTGAAACACTCAATCCATTGCAGAAATCGGTCAGTTATCGAATGCTCTTTGCACGGAAAGAGCGTAAAGTTAATCCCATTGAAGCTTTACGAAGCACCAGGCTTAACCCTACACAGATGGACCAGTACGAGGATGGGATGGAGCAGAGTGGGACCAACGTGAGTCGCTGCAGGACCCAGCATGATGTGGCCAAAGACCTTGAGAGGGAAGTTTTTCTTCCCAGCGATGGTTGTTTTCCAAGTGAGCCTCCCTTTACTCCCAAAACATCACTCAATATACCACCAGCTGAAATTAGTATTGATTCACCTTTCGGGCCACACAACCACGTTTTGTGTTGCATGGGCTTGGTTTGCTTTGGGAGGTGTGGTTTTGCGGCTTTGTCCAAACCAAATTTAAATATCAATGCAGTGCAAAATGATTACCTGTACAATTAGGATAAGGGACGAGCCTGTTAGTAAAAGCTCGTGCAAGTAGCTGCTCATTCACCCAGGTTTGTTGGGTGATAAAGGAACTTTTTCTGAAAGGACCTAAGAGCTGCTGAGACCAAGTGCAACTTGGTAAAATACAGGGCTCAGTTTAGATCTCTTTGACTCTCACCCGTGTTAGTTTAAAAGCTGTTTCTACTGTCAGTATCAGTAAGGTGGATGCTCATTAAAAATTAGAAACTGGTTTTTAGTAGGGCCTATTTCTAGTCTTGCACAGAAGAGTTAACCATAACAGTTTACATACAGATAGCCAAGGCAATACAAGAAATAATGTTGCATTCCAGCTAAGAATTGAGGACCAAAGAAAGAAAGGTCAGCTGTCGTGTTCTGAAGTGGTTTTCAAACTTACTGCTACATTAGGCTACGTAATATTCTGAAAAAGCTGGCAAACAGCTACATTTCTTCAGCATTAAATCAGCCAGTAAAATCCTAGTGGCGACTTCCACGTTGCCCAAGCTTCAAGTCTTCAAAGGGCTCGACCGCGCTACGAGCAGCATGTCCTAATTGGGATGTCCTTAATGCTTCTGCTGACGTTAGTGCAGGTCCAGCAGGGTTGGTTTCTGCAGGCTCCAAGGTACTTTGGTCTACGTCCTTTTAAGATTTGGGGAAGACTTGTGGAATTCTGGGTTTGATGAGGAGAGATGGGGATAGCTGCAGTATTGGTGTTGGCACCCTTCCTATTGGAAACCTGTTATCTGCGCGAGTGATGTAATGCAGGCACGAGGAGGTGGGATAAAACAGAGAGCTGTCAGAAATAATTGTTTACTCCTAAAATAACCTTTAATGTTTGTGCCCAGGTTCATCCCGGAGTCTTTATGTGTCCTGCCAGCGTGTGCTAATCCTGCCGCTAGCCAAGATGAGGGCTGGTGTTTCCTCTCCCTCCTGGTCTGTTCAGTTCAATTAACATCTTGGTTTCTCTTGCTGGAGGCACCGATGTTTCAAATTGTGCTTATAGAAGACTAAAATTTCCTACCGCCTGAAGGCAGGCAATAAAACCAGCGGTTTGGTTGCAGATATTATCAGATACAGAATAGGGTATAGAACTGGAGATAAGGCCTGCAGTTCATTAACCCTCTGTGTCAGCAGCGCAAGAGTAAGGTAAAAGCAGCTTCTTGCCTGATTACATCAGAAATCTCACACCTGCGGCGCTGCTCTATCACTTTGCACACAAGCCTGGCTGCGTATGCAGAGATACGGAGCTGGTCCGGCGGGGCAGCAGCGTTTTTGCACTTCAAAGATTTCTCCATTTCTGGAGAGATTTGCACAGGGCTCCATGCAATGTCGGGGAGGGTTTCACCGGGATTGCGCCGTGGCCCGGCTCCAGCCGTTCGTCTTTCCTTTCCTCGCAGATAGGAGCTGTGCAGACACGCTTCACCTGAGACAATATCAGGTTTTGAGCATCTGAGCCCCGAGGTTACGGTGCTAGTCCCAACAGCGAGAACTGAAGCTCCCTTGCAGAGCCAGCTCGCCGAGAAGGGTTTACATCACCCCCTCACCTGGATGGATGCCCTGAATGTAGGGTGCTCGCTAGAGGAGGAAGCAAACCGGAGCGTGTTTAGGCAGATGCTGTGCACGGCTTGAGCTCATCGCTCGAGCTCGGCTCCCATGAGCAGGGGAGGTGGCGTTTGGGCCGGGGAGGAGGTTACTCCCTGCTAGAACAGGAGTTAGCTCTGCATTTCAAACCGAGTGTGTACAGAGTCTGTAATCAGAGGTCAAAAATAGCGATGCCTATAATTAGCAATGTCCAAAGCAACTGGAAGTGTGTCAGACGGATCTGAGACAGCATTTCTCTTTTTCTTTTCTTTCCTTTTTTTTTTTTTCTTTTTCCATGGTGTAATGAATGAGAGCTGAGGTTACTCCCCAAGGATGAAAGAGGGATGAGTTTTCCCTGCTTGAAACCAGTGCCATGGACCGTATGCATGCCTAAGTCTCCCGTTTACTACCTTGTTTTTCAACTCTCGGACCTGTGGGCAGGTTGGGAGCAATTAGGTTTTCCCCGAGGCCCCGAGCGTGCGCGGTCGGGCTCGCGGGCGCCCGTGACGCCACGCGGTCACCCTGGCGATGGGTAAACAGCTCCAGCAACAGCGCGCGATCGCCTTTCAGCTCCGGCGCTCTCGACGCACCACTGAAACCCAAGGCTCGCCGAGGATTTTGTAACGTGGCAAGGGCCTAAAAGCGTCGGGATAAAAGGAGGGGAGAGGGGTTTGAGGGGAGCGTTGCCGGCCGTGTCTCAGGTGCCGCCGGGCTGTATTTGTAGCCGTCTGAATCACTGTCCTGATGCCCTAGATGCCCATAAAGCTGCCAGGCCGCGCGGGGATGCCCATGGACCCCGTATTAAGGCATGTTTGGTGAACGCAGGAGTGAACAGATTCCCACACAAACGTTGTTGTTTTTCCTTCGGAGCTGCTTTCCAAAGCAACCCTGAATTACGTGGGATTTTTTGTTGTTGTTGTTCTGTGGCTGGCTTTTTTTTTTTTACTTTTTCAATTGCAAATGCAATGGTTGGTTAACAAGCTTGGCAGCTCTTTCCGTGCAGACCCTGGGTCTGCTGGAGCACAACAGTCCTGTTGATGTTGGAAGTTACTCGACTCACTTTTTTTGTGTTGTTTTAATGTTGCTGGCACAGGGGGCAGTTCTGAATCGCGTTGCCAGTGTTGTAATCCCATTAGTCCTCTCGGGTTTGCGGGGCTGTGCAAAATCACTACTTAAACGGGAAATTACCAGAGACTCACCAGATGCCGCCCAGAGGGTCGCTGGCGTTTCGGGCAATAGCAGCATTCCCGCCAGGAGCTGATACGGGACCAGTCTGCTGGAGCCGCGCTCTCTTTCCGATAAAACCTGGAGCGAAAGCCGTGGCTGCCGCTTATCAGGAGCCTTGTTCCAAAGGGAGCCTCGGAGCGGGGAGCGGGAGTTTGAGCTGGGGAGCAAAGTTCTGCTTCTTTAAAACTCCCCTTTGCTCCAGCTGAGTGTAGCTTCACCCCTTTTTTCCTTTCTGTAAATCTCTTGGGTTATGTGGACTCCTGGGTTGCATGTCTGCACAACCAGATTCCTCTCTTCTGGAATATTTCCGGCTAAAAGAGGGCTAGGAAGCAAACCTGCCATAGCACCTCTGAACTTGCTGCTCAGGATGGAGCATCTTCTCTCTCTTGCAACCTCAAGATTTGCTTCCAAATCCAAAGCTGGAAAGGAGAGGAGCCGTCCTGATGCCCCACAAAATCGACATTTTTGACCACGATCCAGCCCTCTCGTCGCGGCCGGACTGCGAGATCCCTGTGTGCCTCCCTCGCGGACACCGCGAGCTCTTTCCACGTGAGCTTCCTGCATCTGGACACGGCCCATTCATGGTCTCTTAGGGGAAAAAAAAAGTAATAAATAAAAATAAAAAAATATGTTCGCTGACAAAAAAAAAATGTTTTGCTTCCTCTGGAGGCCCCAGAGGGTGGCATAAAAAATAATGAGTCACTGAGCGCTGCCCAGCCAGCTGAGAGGGAACTGAGCCTCCCTTTTCCATGGAAGTGCGTGTTGCTGTCACTGCCCATCACGGCTGCTCCCTGCTCGTTCACTGTAATGTTGCCAAGAGAGAAAAAGGGCAGTCGGCCTTTCTGCTTCCTAGCACCGGCTGCTTCGGAGGTGACGTGATGCTAAAGGAGAAGTTTCTTGATCGCCCGAGCGCTATTGTGTGATTCGGAACCGGCCCTTCCTCCGGCTCTTCCTCTCCAACCTGGCGGCTCTCCTAGCAAACGCGTTCCCCGGAGAGGGACGCGATGCAGCTCGCACACGGCCCCACCTAAGGTGCAGAGGTTAGGGTGGACGGGCTTCCTCACCGACACGGGAGCCTCCCTTTTTTCTTTCCTTTCTGAATCCCTGCCTGGCTTTGGCCTCTCTGGGTCATGGCAAAGTTGAGGAAAAAGTGAATGCACGTGGAGCTGGGAGAGCTGAGCACGCTGCAGCGAGCTGGTGTGTTCAGAAGGTTAAAAGGATATTTTAATGCTGTTCTGTCATTTTGCAGTGCTTGGGGTCCCAGCTCATGGTTTTGAGGACGTGTTGTATAACACGAGTGCTGTGTCGCGTCCTTTCTAGGCTCTTAAACATCCCTCGGAGTTTGGGAGAAAGCTCTGCACTGCATTTTACGCTGGGCTGCTTAATGCAAGAGTGGAGTTACAGGTCACAGGTTTGCAGGAGCTGACAAGATCTTCAGGATCCTCCTCCTAGCTCTTCCTTTAACCCTCCCTGAAGGTCCAGGGCATCCTCACCATCATAGCTACAGTCTTGAACTTCTTGTTGCAACACAAACTCTACAAAGTCATTGGAAAAGGACCTGTGCCAGCCCTCTGCTGTCCACCTTCCACTGATGTTCTCCAACAAGGTTCTCCTTGATGTTCTCCCTAGGTTCTGCTTGATTTCTGCTCAGGAGCTCAGCTTTTGGGATGCAGTATTTGAGTCTGAGCTTAAGGCAACATTTTTGAGAAGCTCCAAGGGTTAGTTTTGCTGTATCTCACTATATTTAAAGTTTGCATTGCAGCAGAACCCAAAGGCAAAGACCTCTCAAGACCTCAATATTTGCAAGTATTAGATTGCAGTTCTCAAAGTGAAGGCAGACGGTGGAATAAAGATAGTTGGAAGTTCCAGTAATATTAGTCTAAAATCTTGAAATGTGTCCGCTTTGCAGTAAGTTTTGGAATTATACATGGAAACCCGCATGTGCTCCTTTAATCTGTCCAATTGCCCGATTTGGGCAGCAGAACCGGGTCTCGAGGAGGACGACCTGTAGCCCCATCCCTGTTGTCTCTCATTACAGCACCAAACGGACAGGCTCCACAGAAGGGTGTCTTGAGCTGCCGCTCATTATTTTTCCCTTTCGCTGCAGAACTCGTAAAGTCCCTGTTTTCAGCCAGGGTTTAGCTGGAGCCTTGCGCCTTGCCTGTTGTCTTCCACAAATGATGGAGCTGTGCCCAAGGGGACAAATGCCTTTTTAATGGGCATTGTTGTGTAAGTCATTACATAAGTCACCTCTGCGTTCAAAGGACTCGTGGCATAAATGGCAGAGGCAGTTGATTAAAAATGTGCACAATAGCTTCATTACGGCATGGGGAGAGATGTCCTCTGTTATTTTGAATCTGATAGCTTTTAAATATGTGCATCCAGCAGAGAGCCAAATGGTCTTTAAAAAGAGAAGCGTTTGTGGGATAAGGTTTTAGAATCCATTTCGTTTGTTCTAATGAGCCTCAAGAATCAGTTCAAACTGAAAAAAAAAAAAAGAACTTTCACCCTTTTTCTAAGGCTTTATCTACTGTAGAGCAACTGGGCTTCTGTGTGTGAACAGATACAGCATGAGAGAAGATGGAGGGTGTAGATTTTCAGCCGAGGGATGGAAAAGGTTTATCTTAATCAGAAGTTTAAGGAGAGAGTGAGTGAGTTTTGTGCTTTTTCAGTATGATCCGAACAGAGGACTGGTTGAGTGCTGCACGTCCCTGCTTTTGGGGATGGCTCTGTCACTGGGCTGTAGCAACGAGAACGTCACAAAAAGTCCGGAGCAGAGAAGGGGTTTTTCTTTCTCATGTGTTCTCTGAAACTCCTCAGCACATCCCCTGGCAGCGCGTTACTCAGCGCGTGTGGGTGACGGCCTGAGAGGAGGCGCTGCTAGCGGGAAAGTCTGTAGTGACTGAGCTCTGCAAAATGTTCAGCTTTCGCTTTGACTTAGGGTAAATAATACGCGGCTGCGTTAGCGTGGTGGAATTTACCAGCCTGTCTGCCTTTTGCCTTAATTTCTCATGTTTATTTGAGCCCAAGTAGAAAAGGAGCATTTTACTCTTCAGTGAAGTTATGGACATGGGTTTTGACTTGTTGGCTTTCTACTAAGCAGTCGACTTTCTTCACACATCAGTGCATAAGCTGATTTATAAGCCTTCCCTTTTGCCCCCTAATCCAGTGTAGCCCCCTAATCTAGTTTAAAGTCTCTTGCCCCCTAATCTAGTTTAAAATCTGCAGTTCTTTCCTCATCAAATTGAGCGTTCGCTCCACAAAGCATCAGGCAACCCAGCCTTGCGCTGCTCAGTGGCACCGTGTCCCTTGCGACACGGCGGCTCGCTGCGGCCTTCCCCGCCGCGGTGCAGGGCCAACCCTTGACAAACGGGGTGTCCCCAACAACCCTGGGGACACTCGGAGCCCCCTCCTGGCGTCACCTTCCCCGGGTGTGCGGGCGGGCAGGACGCGGTGGCCGAGTTGCTTCTGCACCGCGCGAGGCCCCGGCTGCACAGCTGGAGCCCATTCCAGCTCAGCAGAGCAGGAGCCCTGTCAACGGGGGGGAATTAGCAGCGAAACAAGGGATATGTTGAACCTTCCACTCAAAAACCAAGAAAACCAAATCCAAGTAAGATTATTCTGATTTTTTTTCTTCTTTTCCACTACTTGTGCAGCAGCAGCATCCAGACAGATGAAAAATGAGGGGATGGAAAGTCAGCAGGTCCTCTGAGACACAAACTCTTTGATACAACAGTATCTTTCTTTCCCCTCCCGCCTCCTTCCAGCTGAAATTGTTCCATCCGGTTTATTACCCTGTCTCTTCCCATTTGTCTTGCAAATATTTGGATGTTCCTTGTGAGTGACTGCTGGGTACCCTGCTGCTGTGCACCAGAAAGGAAAAAAAAGGGAAGGTTGGAAGGTCGGGGCTGGGATTTCAGTTAAGCCCTGCCTGTTTCTCATCAGCAAGAGGCAGGAGTAATGCGATAGAGCACTTGCAAATGGGCGAACTACCAAGCTCGGAGGCAGCTCCGTGCCGCATGAAAGACTTTGGTTCCTGCAGAAAGGCAGGGAAGTGCAGAGGGACAGGGTTTAGAGCAGCGTCACGGTCTGATTTTGGTTTCTCTGTGTGCGCTGTCAAACTCTTTCATCTCCGAAGTTGTGCTGCTCTGTTTGAACTTGGTTGCTGGACGGCCATAGGGTGTGTTAGACGTGTCAGTAGGATACGGTGGAAAGAAACGGAGTTTCTGGAAGCAACCCATGGTGTTTAACCAATATAAGTCTTGAAAAGCTGGGCCTTTTGCTAGTTTTGTTCTTATTTTTGCAGAGTTTTATTCTTCCTAAGCTTAGTTCACTTCTACCTTGGAGGTTCCTATTTAAGTCACTTGTCTTTTATATCACTTCATCCAGATTCGTTAGAACGTCGCTTCTCTAATGCCTGTAATGCAGAACTGTTCGTCCTCAGTGACTCTGGTCACGGTAGCTCCACAGCAAGCTGTGGATTCATGAGCTCGAGGAGGGAGACGAGCTCCTGCAGTTTGATTTTATGTTTGGAAACGCAGAGGATCAGTCCGGGAACTAGTGACTCACGCGGTGCTGCGTTCAGACAGGCTGCTTCACCTTTGTGCACGCTTCCCATCTGCAAAATAGGGTTAAGACCTACCCGTGTAAGGATGAGATAGATATTTGTAATGCGCCTGGAACATGAAAAGTGCTATTTTAAGTGTGAAGTGTAATTGTGCATAAGAGAATATTGGTTTGTGACTCATTTGTTTAACTACAGATGCATCAGAAGCCTGCGAGCAGATGAGATCTGGAAAATGCTTGTTATAGATGGAAAGACATGGTAGTAAAAAGCTGCCTTAATGTGTTATCTTCAAAGCAGAACCTAGCAGGGCTGTTAATTTATTATTTTTTGCATGTCAGCTGGTTTACTTCATTAGTGCTAGTTAATGAAGGTCCCATTCTGCTCCAGCACGCCCAAACTGCGTGGGTTTCTGTCCCCTCCACGCGTGGCCTTGCAGGTTCTTCAGTGTCCAAGGTGGCAGAAGGGTGAAGGGAGGGCAAGGCCATGGCCAGGGGCATCTGCTGTCAGCAGAACAGCAACTTTCTCCACTGTTCGGAGCTTTCTCATTCACTGATTCAACTGTTTATGTGGTTGCCCAATAAGGGTGCTAGAGATGTCTGGTGGGAAGGAGAAATGGAAACTGCAGTCTTTGGAAATCTTTCTCCCTTCCAAATATCTTGTCGTTGCAAGGCAAAATCATCACCCCAAGCACCGGGAGTTTTGGAGGGATTGAATGTTGCCGTATTCAGACCAGCAGCTCAAATCACTGCTACCCGTGGAGGAGCCAGACACAATTTGTTGTTGCTACCATTATTCCCCTGTAGATTAATTACTGTAATTGTTTGCCAGTTCCTTTAAAAATAAATTCCTAGCCATGACTCTCTTGGCAAGCGTTTGTATGGCGCACGTATAGAAATTCCCGTACAATGCACAAAATAAATACAGATCTGTAACGCGGAGGGCGAGAGCAGCTATCGCCGCAGCCAGGAGCTGTGTTTGGTGGTGACCTTGAGCACTGCGGAGCCGGGGAGGCTTTCAAGGCTCGGAGATCCTGGGGCTTGTAAAGCAGTGACGTAAATTGCTGCTAAGTTGGGGTGCCAGCTGCTCTAAGTGATTCCTCAGAGGCCAATTGATACGTCTGGACTTATCTGCAGCAACCGAAGCTCGTTCGGGCCTCCCTGGTCTGCATTAAACAGGACTTGACGATACAAAGAAAACTTTGAGAACGACGTGAAATGGAGAAGAGCTCTGCAGCCGGGCTAGATGCTAATCAGCGCCGATGCAGCTTGCATTAACGGGATATCTGCAAAGTTTTGATCTAGAGGACCCAGCTAATTGGAGTTTTGGCTCCAGTGAAGGTATTAATAGGGTTTTAACACTCTACCAGGAAACGAGGTTTGAAGGGAGATAGCCCTGAAGAGGAGGCTTCTTCCCTTGAGTTGTGGTTAGGTAATTTCTGAGTATGATGAGCAGTTTTAGCGCAGCAGTGTGGTATTTCACTTCTGGGTGCTAGATTTGACTCAGCAGCCTTTTCTATTTGCAGCCTGCATGCTAACAAGGTGGTGCAGTGCTGCATGCATCAGCCTGGCTCGCTCTGACTCACTGCAGCCAATGCAGTCAGTTCCCAAATAACCCGAAAGAGAAGAAAATGAAAGATGGAGCAAAAGTGCTTGTTTTCTTGATAATGTGCTTAAAGACAAGTTCAGTGTCTGCTGCTGAATTATCTGGGTCACTAGAGAGCCATCCAGACCTTCATTTATTAAAGTGCTGTTTGCTTAAAATACATTCTAAATTGCTCTCTACAAGGCAGCTTAGTTTTATTTAGCCTCATGGCTAAACAGATAAAAATATCTCTCAGCAGTAAGTCTACATGTGGCATGACTGCAGACCTTTGAGACTTCTGTTTTTAGATATTCCAAGAACTTGGAAATATTGTGATTTTTCACAACGGGCTCCTGTGTTCCGCGGTTCTGTAATTACGTTCCCTCAGGAACGCGCCACCGTTGGAAGTTTTCCTCCCGTTCTGTTGCTGTGTCCTGCTCTGTGCGATCTGAAGCGGCTGCAGACGCGAGGGCTCGTGGTTTGTTCATGTTATTGATAGAGCCCGTTCAAAGGCAGCCGCACCTGGGGTAGAGCCTGTGCCAGCGGGGCAGGTTGTGGGACCTGATGTCTTTCCCTGAAGCAGAGGCTGAATCTGCCTGAAACCTGAGCGTGGTGTCTCTGGGGATGTCAGGGTGTTGCTTTCGGTCATGCTCGTGTTCCTCTGCAAGGCAGTGGTTCCACCTGCAAAACTCAGAATTTGGATCCTGCTGATGCCTCTCAAGATGCTGCAGCTACCGGTGCCACCACTGCTGCCACCACAGAGGACCCTGTGCACCCCAGCAAGGGCTCTTGCCCTCAGCTAGGGCACGGGGCAGCATCCCGGGGAGCCCAGAGGTTTGTGAACCGGGCGCTTCATCTCCTTCACTTAGTTTCCGCGTTGTAAGAGATGACGATCCCCTCCTTTAGAAAGTACTTTGGGATCTGCCAAACATGAGTCCTTTTAGGAGAGCTGGTTTCCCCTTCATGCCCAAGGAGCAGAGCAATCCCACTGCTCCTGCCTTTGTGCTCCAGAGGGGAAGCAGGAAATGATGGAATTTTGTGGCTGGAAACAGCCACAATTTTTTATCCTATTCCACTCAATAAACTGCAAAGTTTTTCGTGGGTTAGTCTCCCACATAATCCAGTAGCACAGTTTCCCTGGTTTCAAGAATTTTTCCTCAATCTTGTAACGCGTTTCTGTGTCTTTCTAGATTCCGAGCGTTCCCATCTCTCCTCGTTCACCATGAAGTTGAAGGGCAAGTTTCATTCACCGAAAATAAAGCGGACGCCTTCAAAGAAAGGAAAGCCAGTTGACCTGACAGTGAAAACGCCGGAGAAGTCAGCAAACAAAGTAAGCAGGATGTATTCTCGTTATTTTTGCTGTTTTCTTGCTTGCTGGGCACCCTGTTTATCAAAATCTGCAACCCTGCTCTCCATGTGTGGCTTTTTGTCTTCTGCAGAGTCCTGCAGGTTTGTCAAGGATATTCGGGGTTACTTTATGGAAAAAATACACATAGGATTTACTTTAAATTGCACTGTGCAGTATAAAATAAGAGTCACCGAGGCAAGTATTATCCTTTGAGACCTTGATGTCTTTCCATAAGCATCTCATTTTGGAATGTAGCTTATGGCCTGACATATCCTCCCCACATGCACACCCTATGGTTATGCTTCGGGCTTCCAAAAAACTGCCAGGTTTCGGGGTGTGAGCCTTTAAAACAGAAAAAATCTCAAAACGCAGCCCAGCAAATCCTTGACACGGATCCAAAGATGTGCTCAATCAATGTGACCTCAGCAGGGAGAGTCCCTCCGCTGTCTCGAAGCAGCTGCTGCGTCCACACACCCTTCCTCACGTGTAACGTGCCTGTCCCAAGCCCGTAAGAGCTGAGGTCACTAAATTTCCCAACACAGCCCTGACTAAGGGTTATCTCCTCTCTTGCTGTAACCTGATTATGCAGGCAGGAGACCATCTCTCTATCAGTATTGTTGCACTCAAGCTTCAAGGGTAAATATGGGCCAAAAGTCAAGAAGAGTTGGGGTTATTTGTGATAATTTAGAAGCTTTCCCAGTTGTTGTGGGAAGGCTCATCCAATGCGCAGTGCCAGACACAGGAACTTTTATAGATTATCTCTGCTGAGATCACAGTAGCGTCACTGAGCGCAGTCGGGAAGATACAGTTATCTGACACTGCCTGATGTGCTCCACGTACGGAAGGGGTTGTTGGGCTTCTCACACTACTCGGAACTACTGGGTGGAAAGTGCTGAGACTTTTATTTCCCAGGAGTTTTTTTCCCAGAAGGAAAGGCAAGGTGAATATCTTGCATTACTCCACACATATACCAGACTTCTGTCCCCCTAAAACAGACCAGTGAGAATACACCTTAAAGACTTGCAATTCCCAGTGTATTTGAGGATGATACATTGCAATTGATTCAAAGGCACGTCTTGAAGAACATTTTTCTGGTCTTTCTGCAATCCCTCAGACCATTATCCTGGAAGATTTTCTCACAATATTATTTGTATTGATTGATTCACTGAAATGCATGTAGCCAGTGCAGCGATCCTTCCTTTAGGTTGATGCATGACCACAGATAAATTAGAAAATGAAGAGTGCTTTTAAAATGCTAGTCTATAGCAAATATATATTACCAAGTCAATAAAAGGTAAAGTTTTCCTTTTTTTTTCCCCTCTAGAAAACAGTGTAAGAGGAATGACTGATAAGATGAAGTAGAAGAGCAGTATAGAGCTGAAAAAGCAATACAAAAAAATCATGTAAACCCAGTAAATATAATCTAGAAATTATGCCCAAAACACAGGTGCCCGTGCACACGCATATACCTAGATGTGGGCAACATAGGAGGAGCTTTATTCAGCGCTTCGTTATTTTCCACTGGTCCCTGTCTTTGGCCCTCATCTGAGGGCATGTTGTAGGAGCAGTGATGTCCTTCATCGCTATAGGCAAAGTTATAAGTAAAAATGGGCTGTTCCAGCTTTTGTAGTCAACTGTTTTCTGTACATTGTAGTCCTTCTTGGATCATCTGCATCTCATACATGATGCATTTGAAATGATGATTTAAGGGAAACCTTCTGAAGTCATGCAAAAATATCTTTATGTATCAGTCAGGCCAGAGAGTGGAGAGGAGATGCTGCTTTCTCTGAATGTTAAATCTGTTTCATTGAATGCCCCAAAGGGATATTGCTGGATCCAGTGGTTCTGCTGCTTTAGTAAGTCCCACAGTTATAGATCTGGGATAAACTCACTGCTGGGGCAAATTCACCTCTATTAAGAAATGGAATGAGAGAACAGTTCAAATCCTCCCTGCCAACCCAGAGAGGTACCACCGCGTGTTTACTTTGGCTGTAGGAACACACTAACATTTGTGGTGGCTTAATAACATTAGCCTTGTGAGATTTAGGCATTGGAGTATATTAATATCCATCCATCCTACAAGATTATTATCCCTTTCTGCAGCTTTATTGCTGTTATTCTTGGGTCTCAATGAGTAAAGCACAGAACACCAGAAATTTCAGCCTTGTGGCAAAACTAACATTTATATATCTGAGCTCTGTAGCAGAAGGCACAACCCCCTGTAGGATAGGTAGGCTGTGTGTGAGGGGGATATATATATGCACACACTTATATAAGGCCTTGGGGGCCATGGAAAGACTCATAAAAAATACAGTTAAGGGCTTGTTACCCAAAAAAAATGCTGAGACACAGATTTTGAAAAAGGACCATGTCCTACATGGTGCTCGTGGATATCAGTTATGGACTGAGGCTTCTCAAGTGAGAGCTACTTGGGACTTGGGACTCGAAGCCTTTTATGAACTGGCCCCAGATTACTAACCAGCGCTGCCTGTAAATTGTTCTTCCTAAAACCTTTTGGGCTCTTGACCTGATTTTGCAGAAAAGCAGCAGTTTTAACAGCTGACAGGAGTGCGGGGAGCGCACAATGCCCATAGGTCATTAATTCTTGAAGCTGAATTTACTGAAGAGATAATGGATGAAACCCGACTCTGCGCAGCTCTCTGTTCCTTTTCTAGCCGTGTTCAGGAGTTAGTTTAAATCTCACTTAGGAACTGCTTGTGGCATTAGAAGACCTCCAGGCATACTCTGGTAAAACTCCTTTAAAATACCCCTGCTGAGATACCCATTAAGGTATCATGTGTCACTTCTGAATTTACTTTTCTAGTGCTGGTGATGGCCTGGAAGGTGGTGACCACAACTCAGCTTCAGTCCAAGGAACTGTTCCCTTCTTCAGCGTTCATTCCCTAATGCCAAAATTTAGTGTTCACGGTGTGTCCCCATGGAAAGTGTGCGAGTTCCCTTGTTGCAGCAGCCTCACAAAATGGAAATAGGGGCCCTATCAGTCATCAGTTGGAGTGTACATTTTGTAATTCAGAAAGTTAAATGTGGGTGCTGTTTTGCACTGATTGTTCCCTTGAATGAATAGTAATTAAATACGAAAGTGTTTGTGGCAGAAGGGTTTTTTCCCATTCTTCAATGTATCCCATTCGGTTTCACCATACCTCAAGTAAGTTACAATAACTTTGCCCTTCAAAAAAGAAGTCCTCAAGTTTTTAATATTTCTCGCCCTTTTTCCTCCTCTTCAGAACGTGTCGTGGCTAGAGGAGAAGGAGAAGGAGGTCGTAAGTGCCCTGCGCTACTTCAAGACCATCGTGGACAAGATGGCAGTGGATAAGGAGGTGCTGGAGATGCTGCCGGGCTCAGCCAGCAAAGTGCTGGAGGCCATCCTGCCCCTGGTGCAGGCGGACCCGCGCATGCAGCAAAGGTGGGTGTCCCCGCGCGGGGCTGCGACCGGCCCCCGGGCCCCCCAGCTTTCCCTTCTTCCTTGGATCTGAAATTCAAATCCCCCCGGAGGCAGGAAATGCTGCAGTTGCTAATAAAACGACTGCTGGTCTTACCAATTATGTGAGAGTTTTCAAACATGATTTAAAAGCAAATTGCCTACTGCAAAGCAGCCAGTGCTGAGGAGAGATAAAGCAAAGCAGAGTGGTTTCAGAGAGAAGGAAGGATTGATTCAAGCCTGGAAATTCATCATTTACTAGCAGGAGATTTTCCTCAGATGCAATACTATTTCTATGGTTTGTGATGGTATCCTAAAGCTAACAAAGTCCAATAGCTTTTACCTAAAGAAGAGCTTATCTTCAAGGTAATCCCTTTCTGTGTTCGGTTTATCCATCCTGATATTAGAGAAGACTTAGCCTACATTGTGAACTGCTTTTTTGGATTTCAGTGGAGTGAATGCAGAACAGAGGTAAACAGATGTACTGCAGTAGATTAACCGCCCCAGGTTCATTCCTGTGCCTCTCTGCAGATTATTTATAGGTTAGTTCTGATACCTAGTGTATTATGTCTTAACTGGTTAGATGCAAGTCTGAAGCCAGAAAAGATCTAGAAATTTGCCAAAGCCATTAGCTCAGTGTGGATAACAATCTACGGAGTCATCAAGCCACAGGAATATAGATGCTGTTGATCCCATAGATTTGGAGCAATTAACTTAAACAAAGCAAGAAAACATTGTTAAGTAATATGGAATGAGCAAAATAAAAACACAGAAATAGTCAGGGAAATGCAGGTGTTTGTTTCCTGAAATCCTGCCAGTTTTGTACTGTTCAATTTGTTTTTTCCATTAAATATTTCAAAAAAAAAAAGAAAAAACAGGATGTCTGTTTCAACTGAGGTGCAAGAAAGGTTTATGATAGGAAAAGAGAGCTCTCAAGTGCCTGAAGTTTTGTGAATGGGGACACTTAGCTCTGCTGGGCCCTAATGCATAGGGCAGGCTCGTGTCTGACCACGCAAAGGCAGGAGACGACGGGTGATATCAGCTCTGTGGCTGCGCCAGGAGGAAACTGTGGAGGTGGGAGAACTACAAAGAGCAGTAACTGCTGGACCTGGAACATTCATCAGGCCCTGGATGCAGACTCTGACGTTTCTTCAGTTGCTCCCACGCTTCCCACGGCCTTTAAAGCACCTGCTTTCACTTAATGAAAGGAAGAATGAACTTTCCCCTTACTCACATCAGGAGAACATATAAAATGTCAGCAAGCATTTTGGGGATAGAATGTGTCATCTTCCGTGTAGTCGCTTGCTTTGATTTGTGTATCCACTGGCTGTTTACTCAGTGATCTTTCCTTCCAAGAATATATTTGGAAGCAAGGATCAGCTAAGCGGTCTTCCTAAGCGGCAGTATTTCATAAAGTCCTGTCCTTCGGATTCCTTATAACCTCTTAGGACTGAGATACCACAGCCTTAGCAGTTGGATACCCATATTTAGCCTGTAAGCAGAATTTTCATAGCTCGTAGTCAGCGCAGCGCTCTGCACTGAGTGATGAGGCTGCCCCTCCAGTTTGTGTTACAGCCCAAACCCCACGTGTATTTTCAGCCTTGTTTAGCCTCACACCTAAAATAGGGGCTTGGCATTCTCAGAAGCCGTGTCCTTCCATGCCTACTAATGTATCTTACTCCTTTTCAGTAGTGACAGGATGCAGAGGGGCAATTCTGAGGGAAAATCTCCCTCAGGAAAAGCAAGCAGGACTTGTATCAATGTGGAATAGAGCCCAGCAGTTGTTGCTGGACCGCTCTTTGCTTTAGGGGAAGCATTTGCATCAAGGAAAGAAGTAATTAAATCTAGCACAAAATGGGCTTTCAATTACTGCCTCCTTGGAAGGAAGCGGATTGACGATTAATGACAAAGAAATCAAAGGAAGGAGATGGGGGAGGGCCCAATTTAGGAAATATCTCCTACCAAGCTAATTTCATTTGAAATTAAAACAAATGACAAGCATCACGCTTACAAACAATGGCAGTTTTATTTTTTTATCCCTTTATTTGTACCTTGACAGTAGTCCATTCCCCAATTCATCCAACTTCATTCACCTAAAGAGCCTCCTTGAAGTTTGTGGGCTTGATTCTCTTTGCACAGATAATGAAAGTATTGGAGTTAAGCCAGTGCAAAATGGATACCAGAAAAAAAAACAGGAAGATTCAGAACACTCATATCAGCAGTGGTTGCGAGATTACACCTTCTGTTATCTTTTTTATGGTTTTGGTGCAGTTTGAAATGTGATTTAACTTTACAAAGAATTCTTGAAGCCTTGCCATCATCGGTACTGCTAACACACCTTGTTTAGTAATGAAGTCAGTGTTTTCCGAAGGGCCAGGAAAATGCCTGTGAGCACTGTTGTTACAGTTAACTTCTATTTAGAGTTGTCACCCTTCCAAAAGTTCCCTTTTTTACCCCTCCAGAACAATAGCCTCAATTCTGTTTCTCATTAAAATAAAACAAAGCAACACCCTTCCTCTTCCAAACCTGAAGTTCATTCAGTTCCATTTTTTTTTGTAAAGAAACAGGTTTTAATTACGTGCTTTCAGGGACTATAAACAGTGAGGAAATGATTTGTAAAGGAATGAATGCAGTCACTTCTCAGTCATTTTGGGGATGAGATAATAAGGAAATAGGAAAAACACATATAATACTGCAGTAATGTAAATTATATTTACACGTAGCATATTATATTTTCCCTTGAATTAAGGCATGAGATGGGACTGTAAATTAAAAGGGGAGAAAGTGTTCTTTTTAGCATTGCTTTGTCAACAAGAAGCTCAGATAATTCATTTTCAGGTATCGGAGAATGAATTATTGCTGGTACTTACTCTCATAACAAGGCTCCTTTTGGTGCTGGTGGCAGCAAAAAAGACACCCATATTTTCTCACCTGCTTAGCACGAATGCTAAATGTCAGAGTTAACAAAAAGAGAAGAACAGTAGTGGATATAGTGAAATTCTTAATCATTATTAACCATCTAAAGTGCCCTTTAAATCATATGCTCCTTTGTAATTTTGGATATCTCTGCAGTTTTGTAGGGGGGTTCTTAGCTCTCTTTTCCTCTGCCCTGCAGTTCTGCCATCTCGTCCTGCTACAGCCGGGTGTACCAGAGCCTGGCCAACCTCATCCGCTGGTCCGACCAAGTGATGCTGGAGGGCGTCAATTCGGAAGACAAGGAGATGGTGACCACAGTTAAGGGGGTCATAAAAGCTGTTCTGGATGGAGTCAAGGTACATAAGATGAATGCTGTGCATTATATGAGGTATATAATATGTGCGGTTGAGAAGAAATTTGGTTGAAAGTCCAAGGTTTTTAAGAGTAGGTAAAATACAGATATCTTATTCTTGACTTTGATAAATGATCTCTACACTCAGCTGCTCTCTAAGTGTAGTGATCCTGCTTGGTGCGCTGGTTAAAGGCCAGCACAAATGGTTTGCCTAATAATGTGCACTTGTGAAATGCTCACCCTGTCTTTTGGAGGGATTGCCGGAAGCAATAAATCTTTATTGAGCAGCAGATTAAATTTTCAGCAGGCCTTTTCCCACTCTGCATGCAAATCACAGGTCAGAGTTTGCATATTTTCTGTCTAGACAAAATTTAATGGAAATGATTCCTGTCAATGCCCACAGAGAATCGTAGATTCCAGCCCCTCTCTTAGCATAAATTTCAAGTTATTCATCAGGAAAACATGCCCACTTCCAGCCGCCAGATTGGGGGGTGGGACAGGTGATGATCTAAGCTCAGTTTTCTGGAGATTTATTGGATGTAACTGTGTTAAAGCTTAACTGAAACTTTCATATCCCTGAGATGGTTCCTCCTTGCCTTACCTGGAAAAGCTATTGGTTTTCCTTCCACTTCCCAGTCAGTTTTTGATACTAGTATTTCTTACTCTTTTCCAAGCCTTTTCCCTCTGCTGAAGGCTCTGGGACTGTTCATTCTGCTGCTCACTGCAATTCAAAGTTTGTCAAACCTGGGCTCAGGCCACCACATCTCCTGGAAATCTTATTTTGAAAATTGTAGAGAAGTTGAAGCCTCTTTAAACAGCAGGACAGAATCGAAAGAGGAATGTTCAGATCGAGTGCAGAAGTAAAGTTGGGGTAGATTTTTTTAAGAACAGCAGCAGGTGGTTCAACTGGGTTAGTGTATTATGGACAGATATCTTACACTGTACCCAAACCTGGCTTAGTTTTTACTGCCTGAACTGCCTGCTAAGCAGAAATGGATCCCCCAAGCCTCAGTTATCACGTTTGCAGGATTCTTGGTGTGGAGTTTGCCTGCTCTGAACATCTCTCTTTAATGTTACTCAAACACAGGTACTAAATCCTAGTATTATTTTTCAAGCCCTTTAAAGAAATATATTCGAAACAAAACTTTCTCATCATCTAAAGATGACAGATTTTCCAGGATTATTTTGCACAATACGGCCTTTAAGTTTAAGCTCCAGATTGGAAACATAAAGCTGGTATTAAATTTGCACAGCAGGGTGGAGAAGAGGAGTTTAGTGTAAAGGCTCAGCCGCTGTTAGTGTTGGACTTCAGCAGCAATTTGCAGTACAAGAAAATCTCCCCTGTGGTATCTGCACTGTAACACCCCAGTAAATAGCCAGTTAACTCGGATAGCACTTAATGGCTCTATCCAGCGCTGCGACAAACTACCTTATTACCAGCTCGAGGGGAGAGCTGCGTGCGGTCTCGTCGCGGGGGTTTGGTCACTCGCTGCCCATGACTTCAAGCAATGTTTAAACACCCGGATCCAGCCCCCTTTGCCCGCTGCACTGATGGTTATTTTGGACATGCAGATGGATCTGGCTTCTGCGTGCTCAGCTCGGAGCACGGGTAGAGCAGATGCGCGGCCGACTGCGCTGCCCGTCAGCGTTCGGCCGTGGCGCGGGCTCCTCTCCTGCCGCGGAGCAAGGGACGAGTTTTATTTTGGGAGGGCCGAGCCCGTGTTCGGATCTGGAAGCAGAACTGAGAGATCGGACACTTCTCTGCCGCGCGGAGCCTTTTGGCAGAGCACCCAAGATCCACTTCCACATTTCAGGACTCGCTTCCTTCTTGGGTTTTGGAGTTGAGCAGAAAGGAGGCACTTGTTCATTCGCAGTATTTGCTGTTTTGGGCTCAGGTTTTAGAACCTTGCTCTATATATCTATAGGAAGGGAAAAATAAAAGAAAACAATCCTTGTTTTGATTATATAATGTCCTAAAAATCCATCTCTTTTTGGAATTTCCAGTTTGCTGAAGCAGCATAAGTTTAAAGAGGTGGTTCAATTATCTGTAATTACTGCTGCAGGAATCTCTGCTCACTGATAAGGAACAGCATAATGTGCATCTGGCGCAGTTGTGCACTGCTTACCTCCGTGCACACACTGAAGATCTTGCTTTGATTTTTCAAACCCTGTTTCTCATTTTGGGGTGGTTGCAGAGAGGAGAAAGCAAAGGTCTGGGCAACCTGGTGACATTTGTCACTTACCCGTTGCCTTCCGTAGCCCTTTGCAGTAGAGGGGAGACATCTAAGGAGCATTTGGGCTTTTGATTTGTATTTTATTTCACCTCTTCTACTTTTAAGCATTGCTCAGGGAGCAGTGGATAGACCTGCAGGGTGCAATGCACACTCTGCCGAAGTGTACGAGAATTCCCCAGCAGCCTCCTCTGTGCCAGGGTTTTATCTAGCAGGCAGGGGGTGACAATCCATCGTGTTACCTCGCGCTCCTGACAGTGACTTTGAGCGGAAGGTGCCAGCGGCTGGAAGAGTGAAATGGTATCGCTTTGATTCCCAAATCACAGAATTTACAGAAAAGCCTTGTTTGGTCATCGTGGACTCCCAAATGCTGTAGTTGATTCTCCTAGTGAAGTGAAATTCCTAGGGGAATTTCAAAGCCTGAATGGAACAGCAAGTTTGGGAAAGTAGATGGTGCATCGTGTGGACCCAGTTGCCCTGGGTGTCTATGAACACTTGGCATACAGATGTTATTTTTAACAAAGACGCTCTCAGTTTTTCTTCCTTTTGGAAGCTCTTCCTTTGTTTTTCAGTTTAATAGCACATGTATGAGATTTCCCCAAATTACACCCTCTTTAGCCTCAGGAGGAGAGCCAGCAGCCTTTCGGAGTGCGGAGGAGAGCAGTTTTTAAAAATAGCTTCTCTTGAAACATCTGGGGAGCTTCAGCAGAGAAAGCTGAGCTAAATTCAGCATTTCCATCTCCAGAGGAAGAACCTCTAGTTCTTCCCTGATGGAAGAGCCGTTCGTGTTTCACTTCTCTGCCTGCTCAGTGCCATTTATAGGTAGCTACAAACCCTGTGTAAGTCTGTTGCCGCTTGTAGTGTTTTTTACCCATGGAGAAACTTGGCCAGCTCTGTTTGAAGGCGGGAGCTGAGGTGAGAGGTCAGTTGTGGTTGATCCTACGCTGGACTTTCGCATCGTGGCACTTCTTGCAGAACCTTTTGTTCCTCCTGCGGGTTCTTGTTCTGTCCCGCACAGGAACCTCTTTGTGGCGTTAGCCCGAATGGACGGGTGGCCTCTTTGTGCACTCGCTTCCTTTCCCACGGGTGGGATTTTCCAGGACCACTTCTTTCCAGCTGCGTGTTCTGTTCTGTTCCCGGTTGACTCCATCTGTAAACGTCTGGGAATATTTCCCTACCTCCAAAGGATGCTGATGACTCCAGTTACAGTTCTTGCATTCGGAGGAGCAACGGTAGATGCTTCCCAGCTCAGTAGACCTGGATATGAAGATGTCACTGGCCTGGTGACCCTGTACATCAGGCTGCTTAAAAAATAATAAAGCTCCCATGGAGCTTCCTTTGCAGAAGGTCCGGGGAAAGCGATACCATGGGGAAGCCCTGCCAGGTACCCAGCCCGGCTGTGGGAGGGCCCGTGTTTATAGCTGGGAGCAGTGGATCTATTTGTCGGCCTCAGACATCCATAAAACGTTCTCTCCATCCTTGTGACGTGAGTGTTTGTTGTTTTGACTGCTGGCAGACTTGTCGTGCGGGATTATCATGCCCTTATCTCTTCATCCACCGTCTTATCTGCCTGTAGCAGATACACCAAGGTAGTTCCCTGAATGATTAAGGCTTCCATCACTAACGTGTTTAAAAAACGGCCCTGAGGGAAGCAGGCTTTTTAATAAGGGTGTTGGCCATCTCGTTCCCTGGTAGGGCTATTACTGTAAACCTGCTTTTTGACAAAACGTACGTGACATAAATGCTTGTTTATAAAATACCAAGCAATTATTTAACACTTTTACAGGCTCGATGAAGTCATTCGTTGTGCAGGGCGTTTCTGTACTTACATTTATGTATGCAAAGTCAATTTGTCTTTAGCTAGGGTACTGTGGAGACTGGATGTGATGGTGGGAGAGCAGGCGAGTGCAGCGAAAAAACACGTGTGTGGCTTTCTGCAAAATCCCCACAGGGCCAGTGTTGATGAATTTAACTCAACTATGACTAAACTACTGCTGGGTCCAGCTAGACACAGTGCAGCAGCATTTGCATGGCTCTTTACCTGGCTTGTACCCAGCTCAGCTCTCCCTACGTCCGTGTTATGGATAATCCATAACCTGGGAGTTTTTGCAGCAGCCTCCCGGTCTGTCCTGGGATGTTAGTGTCCAGCTCGGAGCAGACACTGAATCTTTGCTTTTTCTTCTCTCCCTCTACTAGGAACTGGTCAGACTCACGATCGAAAAGCAGGAGCATCCCTCTCCCACAAGCCCAGTTAAAGCCAGTTTACCAGCATGTAAATCGGACAGGTGGGTTGCTGATAAACATTTTTTGTGCATGCAAGCCTAATAAAATAGCTTCATGGGGATTATTTGTGACTGCTGACGGTTGAATTAAAACATTCAGTCATTTTTCACAGTGGTTAGCATAGTACTTCTTACTTGGCCTAATGGATTACAGTGAGACCACTTGAAGAGAACAATGTGCTGTGATAGGAAAGATGCCAAAATCTGGCAATGAAAAGTCACTTGGCCGTGACACTTGCACATTGTATTGTGGAGAGACATGGAATTGTCCTTGCAGATGCAAATTCTGCATTCTGCTGTAGGTTTCCCTCACATTGTATATGAGTTTAAATCGTTATAAACCGTCAGCATGTCGTGTTCAAACCATTTTTATGATTTTGCTCTTAGCAGCCCCTCAGAACTTCCCCTCACGGAGCGAGAGATGGAGATCCTCAACAAGACAACGAATATGACTCAATCCAATGAGTTACTGACTGACTCCATGGATGAAGAGGTTGCACCCCCTAAGCCCCCCCTGCCCTGCATTCGTGTGGCAGAAAACAGGTAACAGGGGCAAAGCACAGGCTGAAAAATACCACGGTCCTCACCAGCTTCTTGATATTTTATACAGAGTGCGAAAGTGCGCACAGGAGAGTTCCGTATCTGAAATAGTGGTGGCTCTGAGCTTCCTCTGTCTCAGAGTTGTTCTTCCCCTCCCCTGGAAATCTGTTTACATGCAACTTAAACTGTTTTCTGCCCTATTTGGAGCAGTTTTGTCTGTTTTTTTTTCTTTGCTTTGCTTTTTATGCAAAAATGGTGTAGTGCCCTGAAAATCTTGAATGAGAAGCATCACAAAAACACCTAAACCTTATTTAAAGCTATATGAAACATACAGCACTATGCTGTGCTGTTTTGTTGCATCACTTTTTATTGTATCCAGTGGGAAGAGTTGCATTAATGTCAGCTGGTGATTATCTGTCCATCCTGCATGTCCAGCTAGTTTTGCATTTGTTATCAGCTTAAGAGTGAAAGGAATTAACGATGCATGAAAAAAAAGAAGTCTTTTACTTGGTTGCTCTTACTCTGCTACACTAGTAACCACATGAAAGTTTCTATGTTCTATTTTGAGAAGGAAGAGAAAACCCCCTGCTTACAGCTTTTTGGTCTGGGTGTATGGTATTTTTTTCTTCTCTAGCAAGAAAGGTGGTGTGAAAATGTGAGTCATGTGATAATTTGGAAATGTGGCATTGAGGGCTGTGGTTGGCAAAAAGAATCACATTTCTATGTATTTTTTTGAATTCTCATGGGTTATATAAAAACTTCTTGGTATGTTCCAGAAACAGAATGTATGTGCTCCTGGGAGCCTTACAAGCTCGATGAATGCCGGAATTATGTGTCATTAGGAACATAAACTAATGTTCAGTGGTAAAATCTCATTAGGTAGCAATAATATGTGTATGATATGTGCATATCTGAAATGAGTTTGTGCCAAAGCGTAGACCCACCCAGTCACCAGGCAAGATGAGAGCCCTCCTGACCATCCATTGGGTCTCTCTGAAATTCCTAGGAATGGAAAAGGGCAGAAAGAGCATTTTTCTGTCCTGTAAATTTTAGAAGCTTTGAACATTTGTCAGGTGTGTGACGTTTGGGAGAAGGGATTCTGTGAACTGAAATGATCTGTGGGTCAACCAAAACACTTAATTTAGACTTAGACCACTTTTATTTAAAAATAATTATTGTGCTAATTAGCTTCATTAAAACAATTTATAAAACAGCAATTATTTTTGTTTGGGGAATACCCCCCTTTTTCTCAGCTTTAAAAAAAGGATTGTTGAACAGCACCTTTCTTGTAAGGGTTTTTAGTACTTTTAAATTGCCATTTGCAACCACTGAATGGTTTCTGGCGGGCTCCAGACAGGAAGCTGTGAGCTTCGAGCCTGGCAGAAGCTTGTTTTCCCTCTTATGAAGCCTTTAAGATCCCTTTTTAGCTCACAAAGCATGAGAATTAAGAATGCCTGTTGTGTCTTGCAGCCCTCCTCCTGCCTTGCCCCCTAAAAAGCGGCAATCGGCACCTTCCCCAACCAGAGTGGCGGTGGTGGCCCCCATGAGTCGAGCGACGAGCGGGTCCAGTTTACCTGTGGGGATCAACAGACAGGTAATGTCCTAACCCCTCTGGGAAAACCAGGGGAAAAATGTTGAGGAAGGCAGCAAAAGCTCATGGAAGTGCTGTGACCTGCAGCTGTGCAGTTCCCAACACGCCTCTATCTTCCCAAACAACTTGGTGTCGATGAGCTCTTCTGCTCTGGGGTTTACACCTTTTTATGCCCAAAGGAACTTTTCAGCTCTGCAGTGAGGACTTGAACCTCACTTGATTGCATCAAAATCAAATCTTGTCCTCATTCCCAGACCCTTGGCTCTTGCTTAGGGGTCATCTGCTGTCAATTGGCCGATCCAATAAAGTTGGGACAATTTGTCAGTAACTCGTGCGCTCGCACGTTGCTTTGCGGGAGTGGAATACCTGAGAGATGTTCACCCGCGTGTTGATGAACTTGAGGTAATTTCTCAAATAAAAACATAGCCATGGGCATAAAAAGCTGCCATTCGCTGTATCTCACTATAATTTATTTACTCTTCGCTTACACGTAAGCTAATCAAATATTCAGCAAAGCCACAGTTATTTAATGAGAAATCTGGCAGTCTCATTACTGCCATCAGTGTCATGACAAGGACGCCTAGGACGTGCATAGCAGTGAAGAAATCAGTCATCTTTTCAGCAGTCTCTGTCTTCTGCCCTTCAGCAGATCAGAGGTTTTCTGGGGTGCAGATGGGCTTGTCTGGAGAGAACTGGTAGCGCTGATGCTCCCTTCCTCGCTGTCCTAGCACAGCCGTGAGGTGTTGTTCCCTTTGCTGTATCCAATTTGCTAGCAAGCTCTAAAGACGGATGTTTTTTTCCCCCCCCAAGGATTTTGATGTTGACTGCTACGCCCAGAGACGGTTGTCGGGTGGGAGCCACTCCTACGGGGGAGAGTCCCCTCGCCTCTCCCCGTGCAGCAGCATCGGGAAGCTCAGCAAGTCGGACGAGCAGCTCTCCTCCCTGGACCGCGACAGCGGCCAGTGCTCCCGCAACACAAGCTGTGAAACGTTGGGTAAGCAGGGCCGCTGCGGGCCACGGCGAGCCTGTATCGCCCCGTTTTGGGAGCCTTCATGAAACTGTGATGCACAAGTAAATGGCTCATCCCTGCAGCTGCTCTTTTGTAGCTACTGCAGGCAGTTCAGATTATATCCTGCTGGATAGGAAAAGGCCCAAGGGGATTTGTTCCTCTACCTAGAGATGGGTGTTTACACTCAGTTCAGCCCTCAGGTTGGATGTTTTGCTGATTTCAGTCTTGTTTATAGACGTTAGTAGAAAATGTCAGTCCTGCTACACTACAGCAATTTTGTTTCTAGGTGCTGGAAAATAAAACAAAAATATAAATGCATTGTTTGGTCACCTCTCCACTGTCTGAATTCTTGTTAGCTGCTTATTAATAGAAAGAAATATCTTTATCTTAGTTTTCCGGAAGGTGTAGCAAGATGGCCCCTGCTGCAAGGAAATGGCACGGTGATTAAATTAACTGATTAAATAACTGAATAAATAAATTAGCTGATGGAGTGGGAGGGGCAGAACCGAGAAGGGCTGAACAGTAGAGGAGAGAACCTAATGCCTGTTTCCCATCTTCTGTGTATAACCAGATCAATCAGATCACTATGATCCGGACTACGAGTTCCTGCAGCAGGACCTCTCCAACGCTGACCAGATACCTCAGCAGGTGCCCGGTGTCCTCAGCCCGTTGCCAGAGTCCTTGGGCGAGTCTGGCTCCCCTTTCCATGGACCTGCTTTCCAGCTGCCCCCGGGCAGCTCTCCGCCGCTGGAGTTCTGCAGCCTGACGGGAGCAGCGCAGCCGACAGAGACTCCTCCGGCGCTGCCGGAGAAGAAGAGGAGGAGCGCGGCCTCCCAGCCTGCGGATAGCTCGGCCTGCAGGGTCTCCTATGAGAGGCACCCTTCGCAGTACGATAACATCTCGGAAGATGATTTGCAGAACACGGGGTCTGTCCCGTCGGTGCCCTTCCCGCCGTTTGCTGCTGTGTTGCCCTTCCAGTCAGGAAACTCCTCAGCACCAGCTGAATTCATTACTAACTTTGCTGCTCCAGATCCTACCAGTGACCCAGAGAAGCCACCACCTCTGCCAGAGAAGAAGAACAAAAACAGTAAGCAAGTGCTCGTGTTGCTGTTCTGTTGGGAGTTTGGGTTTTTTTTTTTTTTGCAATTGTCATGTTTCTGATTGCCACTAAGTACCAGTGACCCCAAGGTAACGTCCTTGCTCATTTGGGATCAAAAATCACTCACAGTCAATGTCAAAGATGTGGAAGGGGAGTATCAGTCAGCTGGGCAGTGGGTAACTTTGGGAGCCTGGAATTGTCCAGACCCAGGGCAATGTGCAGCACCTTCATTCCTGTAATAAGAACAGTTTACTTTGCCTGAGTGTGAAACTCAGGCGCTCTGCCTTCCAAGTCTTCCTGGTCTGTCCTTTTTTTATGCTGTTGCTTCCCCCTGCCCCTGTTTTATGAATGTTTTCCCACTGCAGAAAAAACTTGAGTGCTTGCCAAGAGCTCAGAGAAAGGGCCGTTTTTTCTGTCCAAAACGGAGCGTTGCCAGTGCAGTTATTTGGCAGTTGGAACAAAGTCACCCACATGGTTGTGCAAGACAACACTGTTAGCCTAGTGTCCGATACTGCTGGTTTGCTATGGGATCTCATTTCCGCTCTATGCCTAAGAATTTCCCACATCATTAAAATGAGCAGCCTCTAAATGCAAAGACTCTCCATCCCCAGCCAGACTCCTGGCACACCAGAGCGGCTTGAGCTCACGATATTACTCTGATTTCCTTAATGTTCATGGCTTAAATACGGGAATGCTCTTGCCAAGAAAGCAGTCATACTGATCCGACAAGGAAGGCAGTGGACTATGTGGTGGGATCCAGCAAATATTAATTTAGCAGTCGCTGGCTAATTTTACAGTTGTACAGGGCGCGAGGAGGTAGCGTATACAAGATCTGGATCGACGGCGTTAAATTGCATGGCTTGCAGCCCAAGTGAAGAGCTCCTTCAAAAAGTGCTGAGTTGGCCTCGTGACTCATTTTTGCAGTTTGTCGTCGGGAGAAAGCTGGAAGTGAGGCTGGTGTGTCATGCCTCCAAGGCAGTATTCTGCCCATTCCTCTGGTAATTTCCTGTGCCATTCACTTTTTAAAAGGGGCATTGACTGAAAGCATTTCCACTAGCGAATACCATGCCTTGGTGGCCAGACCACAATTGTAACTCTCCAGAATTTTAATCAGACCGCAAGGCCCCAGTGATCTGAAAGGGTTCAGAGTCCCAATATGCAGGAAATCAGTTTTCTCTCTCTCTCTGCTAAGTAAAACAAGCAAATAATAAAGAGGCAATTAAAGCAAATAGCAAGGAGCTAAGATGCTGGTTTGTAGACAACAGAGAGACCATAAAGATGGTGCAATCCACAGCGAGAGTTGCTTGTTGTGACTCCTGTGGTTCTAAGTACCTGTGTGCAGCACCAGCTGAGGGAGGATTCGATACCGATGAGATGTTTTATGAAATCAAGGAGGTAACTTAAAAACAATTTTAAGTTTTCTTCTCCTTTAATGCCTGTCTGCAGTTGTAACCCCCAACAGACAGGTATTGCATGTGGGTTTTTTTTGATATTAAAATACCTGTCATCCATCAGCTAGCATCATCCAAAGCTCTCTGAATAGTGACTGGATTGCACTGTTAGGGGGTGGAAGCCGTCCTCTAACGTGTGGTCTGCGCTCATGAAAAGGTGTTTTTCGTGCAAAGCCTGTAGTAGTAGTTGGGCTAATACCTGGCTGCTGCAGGCTTTTTAGTTGTGTTCATGTGACACTACAAACCTGTTTTAGTTGTCCTTACTCCGCAGTGTATCGCACCACAGATCTGTGGTTGTTAGTTTTGCTTTTATTTTCAGACGAGCAGTAAAGCATTACACAGGCTGTATGGTAGCACCCAAGGTTTTTTTGGTTTTGGCTTAGAAACTGCTGCATGTAGATACCCTGTGTGAGCACGGAGATGAGGCACCTGCTTCCATATCCCTGCCTGTGTGATCGTGACAAAATCCTGGGATCCTGCGTGCATGTATGAAATTATTTAAAATATCTACAGCTCCCTCAGATACGACTTGATTGCGATCCCTTTGTTGTGGGCCCCCACTTGGTAGTTGGCTGATTGGCAGGAAATGTTGCAGTGGAGACTTACACGGTGCTTTTATTAATAATAGACATCCAATTCTGCCCGAGTTAAGCGTGTGTATTACTGGGAGCTGTGCTCACAGGGATCTCCAAGAGTCATCCTCTGTATAATTCAAACGAGGAAGTGATAAACCGTCTAGTCTGGCACGAATTATTATTTTACAGTGCCGTGAGAGTGCATGTTACTGTGCTAATGGCAAATTGTTCCAGACTTCTACTCGAGCGCCAGTGTCAAGCTCCTGCTCTGTTAGACACAGACGTGGAACAGATTCTGCCGCAAAGAGCCCACGGCCTGAAAGCAGGATCCTCTCCCGAGAGCTTGCAAACCAGCGGCGAGGCGTTTCCTCCCGTTCCTGTCCTTGTCGGAGGGGACAAAACGCAGCCCGGTGCCCCCAGAGCAGCTGGAATCGGGCTGGAGGACCCGTGCTGAGGCAGGCTGGGCTTAGCCAGTGTTGAACAGGAGCTCTTTGGGAGGAGAGCTCTCACAACGACTGGCTGGTTTGGCCATGTCTTCTCCAGCGAGCTGGCACGTGGACAGCTTGGTAATTGCCAGGGTTTGGGCTCTTGGCCTGTTGGCAGGGGTAGGTGTAACCCGGGTTGCCGACACAGTGGCAGGAGTCAGGGAGGTCTCCTCATGCCCTGCTCATGGTGTGGGTGCTCTTGCTGCCCGGGAGGCTTCTAGGAGCCCCCAAGAACCGCTGCTCCGAGGGGGTCTTCTCCTGGCAAGTCCTTCCTTCAAGGACTCTCCAAGAGTATCTTCTTCTGGCAGGTCCTTCCTTGGTGCCTGTCTCCCCTCTCCCTGGCCGCCGACTCGCTTCTCTTGCAATGTGACTCAGCACGTGGACCAAGCTGCTGTGACACAGAAACCCCCAAAGAGCTTTAGCTCCTCTAGAAAGGACAGCCCAGCCCCTGCAGGCAGGTTGCTGGGAAGGTGTTCCTGGCCGCAGTCCGAGGCCTCTTTTTCCCCCAAATATTTCTCGTCCTGTTTCACTGCTGCCAGAAGCCGAACACGATGCTGTGGTCTCTCTTCTCCTTCCCGTCCCAGGGCGCTGCCACCCGGGCTGCTCGCGCAGAGGTGGCGGTCCCCGTCCTTCCGCCCACACGTCAGTCAGCTGCAGGGCGGCAGCCTCCGCCGAACCGCTCATGTAATTTCCCATCTGCTGCTGGAATTTCTGCCTCACTCAAAAACACAGCACTTTGGGGAGGGGATGGAGAGCGAAAACCCCCATGCAACCTGCACTCACAGCGGGCATTCTGTCTCCTTGCTCTCCTGCTTGCGACCAGGAGTGTTTCAGTGATGCCCTTGTTAATCAGTGCTCTGCAATCTTTCTCTCTGAGCCAGGATTGTGTTTCACCATCCCAACTGTTTTTCACTTACCCTGAAAACACAGAGGAGCACAAAGCAGAAGCAGGGAAGTGCTCACCTGCCCTGGACTAGTTCTGACAAGCGAGGCAAGGAGCTGCCGTGGTGATGGGATGCGTTAACGTCACGAGGAGCTCAGATAAAAGAGCTCTTCATTACTGCCTTGCAGATTGAGTGAAGGCTCTCGGCAGCGTTCAGATTTACTACTTCGAGTTGCAGTAATTTAATGTGTTACCCTTTTCACCAACGCTTCCCAAGTTCACAGTGTTGTATAGTCTTATGTGTAGCCTTATGCTCATGGATATTGATCCTGGACATCATCTGAACATCTGAACATCACCTGTAGCGCTGTTTTTGCAGGTAACTCCATGTGGAGAGTTGGTCTGAATTTCCCACTGTCTTGCACAGTGCCAAGATTTTTAGCCCAATTTCTTGACTTCTATCTTGCTCAAATGATGTGATCACAGGCTGTGGTCTCGAACTCCTGTACTCTGTGCATGCAAGGAGTCCTGATCCTTAGTTCACTTTTGCTGCAAAAGAGATGACTCCTCGAGAGATATTCTGCGATATCAAGACATTTTTCAGGGTTCAGGCTGACCTAGCAGGGAGTCTGAAGGTCATAATTTCAGCAGGAACCGACAGTGCAGCAAGATGTGGACAGGTTGTCCAGTGGCAGCACCGTGCGTGATCACAGGATGGGAAGAGCAGGTGTTACCACTTGGGACTGCAGTGTATCAGCTGAGTTTCCTGCAGTCTCATTGCCGTGGCACATTTTTCTTTTTTCCCTCCTTAAAAAAGAGAAAAAATATATTTTTTGAAGGAGAGATGTGATTCTGCGGGAAGGGACAGCTGTGCTAGCTCCATTTCTGCATGGACTTGAAAATATTAGAGGAAATCTGAAAAAAACAGGTCCCAAAGGCAGGTGCCGAGCAGGTCCTTCCTGCCGAGGGCTGCATCCTGTTTGCAGCCAGCTGGGCAGCAGCAGCTCCTCTCCTGGCAGGTGAGCAGAGCACTTGGCCTCACAGCACACATGGGAAGCAGCTTCCCAATGTGCAAATGCTGCTGTGCGAGCGCTTATTTATAGCCCTCCCTGAAGTCATCCATTCATTTCAGCTGAAATGTACAGCTGGAGCTGAACAATTGCCACCTAATGACCAGATTTACAAAACCTGACAAGCGCGTGTTTAACAAGAGGGCGGGAGGAACGATCACAGAATCCCTGGTGCCCGACAGCCTATTTGCAAAAAGGCCCTAGTTAGTCCTGTTTGCAACACTTTAGTACATCTCTTGCTTCTGTTTTCAGGTATATAGATAAGACTTATTTATTTATTTTGTATTTATTAGTTGCATTTCTGATTTTAATCACTCTGGGGTTTTGTAATCTTCCTGTGACACTGGGTGTTGATTGCAGAATTGCCTTTGAATCAGTTGGATTCAATTGCAGAATCAGAGATGCTGAGACGGTTTAAAAGGAGTAGATTTGTTAGATTTGCAGTTGGATTTGTGTCAGTGAAGTAGGAGTGTGGTCAGAGGAGCTTTTAATCGGCCAGGCTCACGTGCCAACTTTGGCAGTGGCATCTAAAAAGCTGTGGGAGAGGTGCTCAATCTCATAGGTAGGTGTTTTCTGATAAGGAAAAGATGGTAAATCCTCTTCTTCTAGCAATCCTGCTGACTGCAGATGTGAGTCTTATTATAGGCTTGAGAACTACTATTTGTTGTCAAGGTTGCATCTTTGTGCAAGGTAATTTGTGCTTCCTAGAAAGCAGAAGTTACAAGGTTTCTTTTGATGAGGTACTTTGGGCATTAGCTATTGAGGAACACTTTCAAAATTGCCCTGGGTTATTGTGGGGAAGGAATTTGGGCTAAGAGTCAGTGCATCAAGCTGCTCCAAAAGCTTTTGGAGACCTTGCTAGTTTAAGCAGAACTGCTTCCAAATATCTGCTTGTGGTCTGTGATTATTTTCATTGTGCCCTGCCTTGCAGGAAGGGATATTTGTGGTTTGTCTTCCAACATGGATGGAGACTTAGTGGGGGAATTACCTGTGAGCAGAGCAGGGATGCCTTCCTGCACCAGGTCTGGAGCAAAGCATGGCCTTCGATTTGGTTATTTTGGGAGTGGGTGAGTGAGATCTCCTTTTGTGTGTTCCAGTGTTGGCATATATGCAGTTCGTGGAAGACTACTCCGAGCCCCAGCCATCCATGTTCTACCAGACTCCTCAGAACGAACACATCTACCAGCAGAAGAACAAGCACCTCATGGAAGTCTATGGGTTCAATGACTCCTTCATCAGCTTAGACCCCTCGCAAGATCTGGCACCTCCTCCTGCTCTCCCACCGAAACAGCGGCAGCTGGTGAGTGGCTTTTGCAGGGCCCTGTCCAGGCAGGGTGCTCTGTCCTCCCTGGAGCAGGGAGATGTTATCCACATCGTGTTCCTTGGCATCTTGTTAAGATGTTTTTAGGCATTTTAGCATCATCTACTTTCTAACTCCATGCAGACTATTCCCCAGGAGCTCTGACAATCCCATAAATGCCCTAAAAGCAAACCCAAGTCTTCCCCGCGGTGTGCCAGAGCACTGCCTTGTGTAACAGCAGCTGTTTTGGAGGTGTTGACACTCTGGGCAACAGAATTTTTAGGAACTTGCTGCACCATTTTGCCCAAAACTGTTGTCAAGGATGCCATTGACATTAACCTTTTAAACATAATTGCTGCTTATCTGGCTAAGTCTTTCCCAGGGCCACAAAACTTAGATATGGCCAATATTTAACTTATAGAACTTATAGATATCTATAAATTCTATTCTCTATGTTAGTCCCCATGTGAGGTTGAAGATTTAACCTCTCTTTGACTGTTCTGCAGCAATGGGAGCTGGTGGGTCGTTCCAGCAGCAGCTCTGTCATTGCACATCCCAGGGCTTTGATTAGTTTGTAGCTCTTCTCCTGCATCTGATGAGAATACTAATTGCCCTCTGCAAATGGAAATTCATAGTTGCTACTTTTAATCAAATCGGGAAAGCAACTGAGAGCTCTAATTTCAGGATTCATGTACCTGCATTAACCTAACACCTGCACCTGTAACACAGGTAGGAGTCCTAGATAGATAAAGAATTGCTCTGCAGGATCACGCAGTTCTCCAGAGTCTCTGCTCACACTGCCAGCCTGACCCTTGTCCTGTGACATGGTGTGTAATCCCAACTCCTACAGTTGACCATATTCTTGTAACAGTGATGGTGATGTGGTCTGCCTTGCCAGGAGAAGGGACTATGTAAAGCATAAATTTCAAGCCAGGTCATGAGAATTATGTAATACTCTAGTTGTCATTGTTCTGGGGAGAAATCCTGCTCCTTTTCTGAATTTCTCAGCTGGAGCAAAGCATTTCTTTTCTGTCCTTTAATCACTGCCCGGGCGGTTCAAGATGTCACTGTTTTGCCTGCTAGGCATTCCTGTCTCCTCGCAAGCTGATACCATCAAGGTGTTGCTTGCAGTTCCCCTGCAGCAAAGGTTTCCCGAAGCGCAGCCTCCCGCACGTGCCTTCCTCTCCGCTGGGAATACGGTGCGAGCAGACGGCGGCTCCTTCCACAAGCCCCGTGAAAGCCACCGGACTAATATTCCTCGGCTCTGGCTGCCCTCAGGGGATCTGAAAAGGCAAATCACATGGATAGCGGCTGCCCTTCTAGCAGTAGGCGAGTTTTGCTGGATGGACTCCTCTGTATAAAATAATAATTGAAAAGGCCTTTCTGGGGAGCTTCAGCTCTTTGTTAGGAAGCGTTTGTACGTTATATTCAAGAAATCAGTTGAATATATATGTACATTATTACGTATATTACGCTAATATATAACGTAAATTAGAAATTTCTTAATACTAAGGAATCTGAGGGAGCCTAAATGTAGCTTAGCCTCCCTCAGATTCTTTAGTATTAAGAAATTTCTCCTGAATCACACTGTAGTGTTTAACACACTATAGTATCTCCCTCTCTTGCAAATGATATATACCTTGAGGTTGGAGTGACACCATGAAAAAGTGATGTATGCTGAAATATTTCAGCAGGACCCAAGAAGTCCTATAGATCATAGTGGAAAGATGCCAGTTTCCAGTCTAAAGGATGCTAAAAACAAATAAAATAAGTGTGTGCAGGAGCCAGTTCCTTGCTGGGCCGTAGCTCCTGCTGCAGTACCTGCTGCTCTGGACATCGTCCCCCATGGCCCGGGTAAAAGGGACCAGATTAACCTGTCGCTGAAGCGGCTGTCCAGGGTAACTGGCAGGAGGGGTGGGAGTTATTTTTAAGGGATTTGGGAAACAAAGAGGACTCAAACTGTGATTTTTGTCATGCCTCCTGAGCCCGAGAGGGCATATTGGTGAGTCTGACTCCGCGAACGTATGAATAACTGTTTGTTTAGCGAGGCATTATATGCATTGTTTTACAGCTAACTTTTCTTGCCCTTTATTCATAGTCTTTTCTGTGCTTTCTTTCTTTGTTTCTTCTGTCTCTTGCTTTCTCTCCCCTGTTCAGCAGGCCTCCTATGCTGCCTCTTCTTTCCCTTCTGTCTCCTACTGTGTCCAGCAAACTAAAGTGCCCTTCACCCCCGAGGACAGCGGTGCCACTCAGGGCCTCACTATGTCAGTCTCTAACTCCTTTCTCAACCGGCACAGCTCCTTTCCTGTGCACTCGGTGAGTTGCTCTCCGCGCTGCTGTAACCCGTGTGTGTGTTTGTGCTACTGACATCTGCTTGGGTGCAAATTCTGCAGGTAAATGAGTAAGTTCACGTATGGGCTTTCGAACTCACGTGGGAGCAGTAAATGAAGTAAGGAAAAGGGTATTCCCAAAACTGCACGCTGGTTTTCCTCAATCACACCATGTCAGTGGTGTGGATGAGTCAATTAAATGCTGCTGGGTGGATGTGACTTTTGGAGAAATGAGATGCTGTCGCTGCAGCACAGAGGCTTAGGCAGATGTGTGGAACAGCAGCTTCAGCTCCTCGATTTTCTCCTACAAAGTGGCCTCTACTAGCTCTCTCATCTCATATTTGCTCGTGTGCTTCCCTTCACGTCCCTGCAGTCCCAAAGAAGCTCAACAACCCTCTGTGGTTTCCTGGTGAACGAGCAGGGGTTTCTCTCTTACGCAGACCTGCGAGGTCTGAAGGGAGAACCGCAGGGGAGGCTGAGAATGATTTAAATCAAAATAAAAATCATCTTAGAGCACCGCGTAAATCAGTCACCAGCAGTTTAAGTAAAGGATAAGTGTTAATGTAAGGAAATCGCATCAATATGAGGCTTGTTTGCATATAAAACTATATGCTTGTGCTCTTATAGCCTGCGTGCTGACGACTGAGAATAGGTTATTTTTAAGAGTGACCTGGATGTTTAGTAGATTAGACTACTTCTGCAGAAGAAATTACCAGACAAGACTTGGGCAAATTCCGAAGTGTTAAATTAGGTTAATATTGAATATTTGAAAGCTGGTTTATATCACTGTGTCACTGCTGTCTTCCCATTTCAACACTTAATTCCCTAAAAATCAGTGACAGCGATGGTATGCCCTGGGTGTGAAGAAGAAAATGTTCAAGTACTTTGCAAGCAGTGTTACTGCATAAGCAGTGAATTAAGGCACTGGCTTTCGCTTGAATGACAAAGAGCAGGATCAAAATTTGGTTGCGCAGACGGAAAAGCTGAGGTGTGGAAATGTCAGTGGACTTGCCTAGATCTGTGGTAAGCAAGTTGTAAAGAAATAGAAAAGCAAAAAAAAAACCTGAATTATGCTGCTCTCTGATAATGATGCTTATGAGCAAAGCACAGAACTGTAAGATTCTGTGCAGGTAAAAAGCAATTCACTGTTTTGCTTTAAATAAAAGGTTATAAATATGGTATTATTAAGATCTAAAGAAACATGGACATTTTTACTTGAAAAAGATTAAATGATTAGATTTAAATGCTCAGTGCATGCTTAACTGTTCTGACCTATTCTCATTTCGCTTTGCACAACATTATTTTAAATATTTTATGAAATGTTAAAACTTTGTTATAAAATCCTTACTTGTTTTTGCAAGACTTTGCTGTAGGAAAATAAATGACTAGAGCACAAGGAACAATGAAAACAACTACTGTCAAATGCACAAAGGAAATAAGCTGAGTTAAAAAGGGCAATTTTTTTTCCATTAATACCCTTAAATTATGGTAATCTCTGTAGTTGCTCATGACTCGAGCTGGTGCGTTTTTCACAGACAGAAATGAGAGTTTCGCTTTGGCACTGTCTGTTTGTCCGTGCACTGCAAAATACCAATGCCCTTACATGCTTCCTAGCTGACCCACATAATACCGTAACGGCGCTTGATCCCGTTTTCCCTATCCCTAATAAGACAGCAATGCAGAACAGCTGCCGGAGTCTGGATCACTCCCAGGGTGACACCCTCCATCTCCCCGCTCGCCAGGGCGAGATCCTGTCTTGCAACCTGCTCCTCGGTGCTCGAGGAAGGATGCACCATGAAGACGTTAAGTCCAGTGCTGTTTTCTGCTCTCCTGCCACTCTCATGGCTTCATTTTTCCCTTTCTTCACTACAGAGTATCCAAATAAGCACCATGAGCAATAAACCTGCTGAAAGATGAGCAGTGGTTTCTCCTTGTTCCAACCAGAGAGGGGATGCTAGGGACAGCAAAGCTGCTGCGTGCCAGCCCGCTGAGGAACGGGTATCCGAGATAATCAATGGTGATTAGCAAATCTCTTAAAATGATACATTAATCTCTAGCCATTCTGTGCATGAAGCAAAAGGCTCCTTAAATCAATAGCAGGAAGTCGAAGCTAATGAAGAAATGAAATGGCTGTCCATTAGCTGGGGGGAGCAGCGCGCCGCGGGTCCCCGAGCACAGCCCCATTCCAGCGAGCGCTGGGCTGGCTTCTTCCCTGGAGTCCAGCCTGGGCTGCGGGACAGCCGGAGGCAATCCCAGCGGGAACACCCGCTCCCTTTCCGCGCTGGCCGTGGGAAGGCAGCAGGACAGCTCAGCTTCTGTGTCCTTGGCCCACTGTGCCCATACTCCATGTGAAGGTCTGTAGCTCCTCACTGCTGATTTAAGAAACTTCAGTGCCAGTGCTTTAAGGCAAAAATGAGGTAGAGTTCAGAGCAACTTTGCTCTTTTCTCTTTTAATTTGCAGTATATGAGGGTTTTTTTTCCCTAGAACCCAGACTTTTTTCTCTCTGTTCAGAGCTGCAGACACTACTGCAGTCCAGAAGCCACCGCTGCTCTGTCAAGCCACTAATCACGCTTGTCCCTGTCTTTGCAGGAAACGGTATCAGAGGGAATAGCTTTTACTGGATAGAGGCACATCTTGAGCAACTGGATCAAACCTCATGGGTTTGGCAAGTTGAGTCAGTTTTTCACCAAGTCTGATTCGCATCTTGCCTCCGTGCCAGCAAGGATCGTGTTTGCAGCGTGGGCTGAGGCTTGAGGAGCTTCTGCACCGTCCTGCTCATCCCACGCCGAGCTGTGTCCTCAGATCCTGCATCAGTGGGACAGGCTCTGTCCCCCCAGGGGTTCCCTTCTCTCTTTAAACTACTTTCTATTGCTAAATGGGGTAAAAGGAGGTATGCTACAAGAAGACATCCTCCTTTTAATTATTTGCAGTAGCTTTTTCTCCACTTGACCACCTTATTTCTTCCTGCGAAGGTGGAGATAGTGTCCTTTATTTCCTTAACTCCATGTGCAGTTGACTGGAAATGGCTGGCAGGGACCCAAAGGGTGTCAGACCTTTCCGCACCCATGGAAAGCAGGGCCATGGAAAGCTGGTGGTCACATTGCCAGGACGTGCTTCCCACTGCAGGGCACAGAAAGCCTCGTGTTCAGTAGCAGCGAGGAAGCTTTTCCTCTCCGAAATGAGGAGCGCACTTGTTTCCCCAAGGCTTGTTCATGCCGCTAGTGGAAACGTGGCTGGATCCTTCACTTGCCTCTCTGAGTTGTTTTGCCTTGTGTTTTCTTTTTAATTCACAAACATTTCCAGTAAGTTTCCCGAAACCAACCTGGCTGCCCCATTCCAGCAGAAGGTGCATTTTCCATGTGAAAATGCGAGTTCAGGGCTCCTGCTGTCCCTTGTTTGCAGTGTTCCCTAGCAAATTGAGCGAGTGCACAGAAATTCACAGCTACTGCTTTTCTTTCTTCTGTGCGTGTTAGCATATGCTCAGGAAAAGGAGGCTCAGAGAGGCATTTCAAGGCACCCACGATTCAGACGTGTGCTCTGCAGATTTTCCCACCTCGCTTCTGCAGCAGCAGCAGCTCTGAGCAGAGGCTGGGAGGCATCTGGAATCGTCTGGTGGTCCCATGGTGGGAACTGCTGTCACACAAAGATCACAGGGTGTTAGTTCGTTCCTGTCTCGAGCAGGATTCCGCTCATTAATTTGGAGCGGGGAGAAGGAGAAGGGAGGGATTTGCATGCATTTAATCAGCTGTTGAGTTGTAAGTATTGTTTGCCTTTCCTGTTTGTGTTCCGTCTACTTTTGTGTTTATTTCCAGGCCCCACAGCAGGCTGGTACTGGTATTAATAGTGCTCTTGAGGCTGGCATCGCCGAATCCCGCTTCTGAAAACCACTTCCACCAGCAGCTTGAATATGTCCTGCAGTCAGAGCACTGTCAGCCTCTGTGTCAGTCTCTCTCAGTCCTTCTCCCATTTACTTTGTAGGCCCCAGTCCAGATTTTTTTGTGCGAGTGACTTTTTAGGAGTCCTGCCTGCTCTCCAGGCTCTGCTTTTTAAAGATCAGTTTAAGTGTGGTGGAATTATTTGCAAGATAAACAGGAATTAGTGCTGTATTTGGGATCCGAAAGATCCCAAAAGAGGGAGATGCAGGATAGCACATCTAATTAGTCTTATGAATATCTTCATCGCTCCTTTGCTTTGCAAAGAAGTGCCAGAAACCCTCCTGGTGAAGAATTGGGATGTTGTCTGCTCTCTCTTGCAGTTCAGCCTGGAGACCCTGGTCCAAGGGAACAGAAAGCCTCATCTCTCCCTCTGCTACGCCCACCAGCATGTAAAAATAGTGAGGTCAGCTGTGCAGCCGGGTCAGGGGCTTTGCTGAGAAACCCTGGAGCACGAGGAGTGTCTGCCTTTCCTGTGGCAGCGCTTGAAGCCCTTCTGTTGGCAGGTTGCGTTTCCAGCCATTCATTGCAGGAGCACTTCCTTCCTCATTAGCAAAAGTACCTGGAAGCCCAGCATTGTGTCATGAGATAGGAAGTGTTTTCCAGAAGTTGCCTCTGTAATTATGTTCTTAGGGTGCAACGGCTCCGTACAACGCCCAGTGCTGTGCGAACACAGTTCTCTACTGTTTGAATTTGGGCATCCAGTTCTGGCACGTTGCCCACGTCTGGCTCCTAATAGCATTACCAGGAGATCTAGAAGATTGATCCCTTCCTCTGATAGCCTCGTGTTTTGGAAGTCTAATGCTCTATCTGATCTGGGAGTGGCTGGTGGAATTGCAGATAAATTTGGCAAGAGAAGTCAGTAGAGTAACCGAGAAGACTCGGCTTAAAAGGTGAGGTCTGTGTCTGCTGATGCTGCACATGCTCTGGCAGCCACTTAATTGAATTCAAGTGTGATTTTAGGATAGAGACGACTGTTGCTCGCAGTCCCCCTCCCTGTTTCTTGTGGTGAGCCGTGCCTAGTGCGTGTAGGGAAAGTCATTCTTGAAATAAGTTTTCTATTAGAGCGCTTATCTCCTGCTATCTAATCCAAATAAACATTCATAATGTCATTGACCTTTGGGACTTCCTGCAGCACCACTGCTAATGATGGAAAGTTGTTCTAAAACATTGACCATAGCAAAAAAAAAAAAAAAAAGAAGAAAAGGAAAAGCAAAAGCAACAAATAGAAATGGAAGAGGATACCATCTCTAGAAGACCTTGGTGATTTTGTTGTCTGGTAAACGTTCAGGTCCAGACAAGCTGCTCCAGTAGAGGAGATTGCTCCCAGCTCTGAGCACATTTGGTGGAAGTGGCTCTGGAGCGGTAGATACTTCCAAGAATCCACTTTACCGGTGAGAGGAGAGGGATCGGCGTCGTAGGTCGGAGCCACCCGAACCCCAAGCTGGTCCTCTCCAGCGGAGGCTGTTCTTACCCGACGCTGCGATACCTCCTGCAGAAGCTTCCTTGCAGGGAATACCAAGTCCATGGCATCTTGGTGCTTCCTTTCCTCATGTTGGGAAACCATCTTCTGGCAGTGGTGGCGAGTTTGGAAAGGATCCCGTTGCCCCCAGCTTTCCAGTTTCTCTCCAAATTATTCTGAAGCACTTCACGTGCAAATAAGCAAAACCAGGGAGCAGGAGGCTGCGTCAGTGCAGCCAGAGCTAAAACCTTACTGACCCTGCAAGAAATTTCTAAGAAGCAAAGAAAAACAAGCAGTGATCAGTTTCCAAGATAAACTGTGATTTAGTCTGAGGGGGGAGGGAAGGAGCCGGTTATTTGTGACAAATCTGTTGAGTGCCCTCTCCCCTCCCGAAATAAAAGTGGCTTTTAAAGGACTCAAGGCCTCCTCACAGATCCGCACACCCCAGCCCTGTGGCAGCCGCTGCAGCGATTCCTGCTGCCTGGGCTGGGCCGCCTTGGCCGGGAGCAGGAGGAACGGGTGCCATATGGACCTCATCTCAGCCGCAGGGTGTTTTTTTCCCCCTTTAAAAGTATGCTTCGTTCTTGGCTCCTGGCCCGGCGCGACTGCATAGCTGGAATTCCAGAGCTGCTTGCAGGCTGCCGAGCGGAGCTGCCGGGACAAGGAGGGGGCTTCCTGGCTTGCTCGCTCAATGCAGCATCGCACAAGACTGCAAGGGGAGAGCAGCCTGGTTAATGATTGCCCGCGCGCTGAAGCGGCTCCGCACCGGTTCCCTTTGTTAACAGCGTGCCGAGAGCCTGTTTGCATCATTAACTGCTTGTTTGTGGATCGCGTAATGCAAACTGATGCATTTTCATGGGTACCTGGCCTTTAAACTCGCATTTTCTGCACGTCTCACCCCAAGGTATGGTTTTGAATGCATATTGGTGACACCGAGGAGATGAGGATACATAGAGATGGGTGGCAGCAATGCATCCATGTTCAGACTTCCCAAATTGATGCAACGCTGAGGTGTATTTAGGTCTAAATTGCCTTTGAATGGGAATTAATGTCTCTCAAGCCACCCAAGGCAGAAGCTGGGCAAATTTTCCTTCCTCCTTCCCAGCAGTTCATCCCCGGGAGCCACGGGGCCTCGGCTCGGCCTCAGCTAACCCTGCCGAGCGGCGGGAGAGCTTTGCCGAGAGGGCTGAGCGAAAGGGACTTGATTGCGGCCGCTGATTTCCTTTCGCTTGTGCCCAGAATTAGCTGCTTTTTGCAAAATCCTGGCTTTCGTCCTCCGGGTTTAAGTTAAAAGACAAACTCCACTGTGGAAGATGCTCATCAGCTACAAAGCGAAGGGCAGCACATGTGTGTCACAGGGCAGGAAGCCCAGCTCTTATGCTGGAGCCTGGGTCATTTTGGGGAAAAGGATTCCCTTTCCCGGAGCAGAAGAGCTGCTTGTTGAGCCAGCAGTGCACTGAGTCCCTTCACGAGAGCAGGAGAGCTTGGGAGGGGCACACGTTCTCCATCTGCTTTGCTCCCGTGCCTGCCTGGGCACCAGCCTGCAGCATGGGACATTTGGTGACATGTTAGCGCCAGTGAGATCATGAAGTAGCAGGGAGACGGGGCAGCAATAATGAACCTGCTGAGCCAAGATGATGTCATGAGCCTGGAGCCTTACGAGGGATTTAGTGGTTTGTGCCATGCAAGTGAAAATGAATAAATGTAGAGTATTTATCCAGGCAGAAAGTAAATGGGGAGATTAGAGCCGTCATTGTCACAGCAGCAGCACCGAGAGCCGACAGTGTCCCCAGAGCCAGGGCTGCCCGTCTGGAAAGAGATGGGCAGGAAGGGAGAGGAGCCCGCCCTGGGGCCAGGCTTCTCTTTGCCACGGGCATGCGGCAGGGATTTGCATCCTGATTATTTTTCAGCAGTCTTTTTAAGCTCTCTTCCCAGAGCACCTCCCTCTGCTCCTCCGCGTTACAGCCCGCGGTTTGTTTTGGGCCCCGGGAATACAGGGAGCGGCTGGACTCTGCGGAGCGGAGGGGAGTCCCTCGAGGCTTGAGGTGGCGGAAGGTAAAGTCCAGCCGTTGGCTTTTGTGATTCCTTTCCAGCTTGCAGTGGAAGAGCGTTTTTGCCCAAGGCAGTTCTCAGCGTAGGTTTTGAAACTACCCGAACTTGTGTCTTTCCACAGTTGAAGGGGAAAAAAAAGATGCTGCTACCAAAACGGGTGCCACCGCCCAGCTCCGCATGGTGCAGTCAGCTTTGCATCAGCTGCCCGTCTCTGCTGAGCGAGTCCAGCCTGAAGTTTCACCTTTTGCTTTTGTGCCCCTTTCTGCTTTCATCGTCTCAGCGCGGTCGGAGCAATCCCGAGCGCTCTGCACCGTGTGCCCTTCGGCAGCAGCTGCTGCTGTGGCTTCCACGGAGCAATTCCTTACATGAGGTGACCCGTCCACAGCACAAATCCCACTAGTGCTTGAGCTCCCCGGGTTTTAAAACAAACTCTCCATCAGGTTTTGGATTTTTTTTCTTGTTAGGAGTCGGTTTTGCTCTGTTCTTGAGCTGGAATTACCCTGATGGCAGATCTTACTAGCACCAGATGTTAGAAACCAGAATCTTTCTTGTTTTTCTTGGCACTGTCTACTCCCACTGCACCCTATTGAATATTATCTGAACAGTAATCTGATGATTAGGAGAGATAGGGAAATAAAACTTTATGTAGATGATCTTTCTTCATCGCTTAGCTGACTCTGAGAGGCACCGCGTTGGAGGATTGGTTTGATAAGGATGTAATTGCTCCTGCGGGCAAGCACCATTTTTGCTTCTAAAGTTTCTTAAATGGGAAGGAAGAGCAGTGTCTGCTATAACAAGCTTCTTTATCCTCCTGTGTAACTTGGGGACAGTGTGCGGGCGCTCCGAGCTGGCACAGGCTTAACGCAGTAGTTGTTAAATTACAGGGCTGGAGCAAACGACATCTCAAATGTGGATCCTGTGGAAAATCCCGGAAAAGCAGTAACTACTCAGAATACTGGGAATACTCTGCCTAGATATACATACTGTGCTCATCATCAGACTTTCTCTGCGCTTTTCCATATTCTCACTCACTCACATGGTTTTCAGGGTGCAGTTTTGCCATTAGCAGTGTTGAAATCCCCGGCTTTTCCTCTCTGCCTGGCCAAGGCCGGGCACCTACAGCGGGATGCCCTGCAGCCCCTTCCCTGCCTCTGGACAGGGGCGTCCTGGCTGCCGTGTGGGTAAGAACCTGCCTGGCCGTGGAAAAACCGGCTGCCGTCCCAGGCAGCGAGAGCTGCTCTGGTGCCGCTTGATAAAATAACGTCGTCTCCGCGCAGGTTCGCCCCTCACCAGCGAGGAGCCGCTGTTAGAATTACCTTGTGCTGTCGCTGCTAAGCTGCTGCTAATCTAATTACTTTTTCTTTTGTCTGTCTTTCTCCCTTTTCTCCCCCATCTCCTCGATGTGTCGTACCCTTCGGCGTGCCGCAGTACAAATCCGTGTTTAGGTCCTACTCGCAGGACTTTGTGCCTCACAACCAAGTCTCCATCCCTCCTTTCCTGTCTTCTACCTCCTCGTCCTGCTCCACCCCTCCTTTCCCGCCCGTCCATCCGTCTCAGAGCTCTGACCTCGCGGTGCCCAGCCCAGCCGGCCCGTCTCCCAGCACTGTGGATGTGCCAAACTCCTCCTCTCGGGAGAGCAGCTTTAACGGGAATGCTCCTGTCTGCCTTCCTTCTGAAACCTCTTTCACTGATTCTCTCCAGACGCCTTCGGTGAGAATATCCAAAGAGATAATGCACCTTAACGCAAGGCTGCTTGTTTTTGTTTTTAAAGAAATGTCTCTTGCATTAATGCACGCTTAAGCTCAATGTGATGTGGTTTGGATTCTGCACGTGTATGAAGACAGAGAGGTGGTTTTTTTTAAATAAAAATGATGTGTACAAAACAAGGAAGAACGCAAGCAGGTCTGAGAAACCATTAGCATGTATGGAGCAAAATAGAATGTCAAATGGTGGTGGAAGGGAGAGAAGGAATCGCTGTAGCTCCCTGGAAGCATCGCAGTGCAGAGCTGCAGGAGGGGAAGGAAGGACGTGTGACTGGCAGTCACTGTCCCGCCAGCGCTCGGGTCTGCTCTCCTACATTCCCCCTCCGGCACCCGCAGGTCCCTGGAGCAGCCCCAACCCCGCTCAGCTCCGCGCTCTCCTGTGCCAAAAACCTGTGGTTTCTGCAGGCTTCTTCTCTTCTCCGTTAGCAGCAGCCACAATCGTGTAGGTGGCCATGCACGTTGGGGCGATGCATCAGGTTAGGCCGGTCCCCCCCGGGGGTGACACTGCTGTTTTCAGGTCTCCAATGGGTTTTGCACGCCGGGGAGGCCGGCAGCATGAGCTCTGGTAGCGGCTCTGCCCACAGCGCGGAGAAGGGACACGGACTTTGTCAAGGAACTAGTTGGCTCCTCGCAGCTTCACACGTGACCTTGCCGTGGTGTCTGCCTCGCGCTGGGTCCTTGTTTGAGCCCAGATGTCCTGAGCTGGGGTTGGGCCGCTGTGACAGCTGTCAGCCGTGCCGTGCAGCGCGGTTTGGGGACGCGCTTGGTGCGTTCCGGACCGCAGCGCGGGTAGGAGACGCGCTGTGTGTTCAGCTCCTGGGCCCTTGAGGCCTATGTGTGCGTTTTGTGCCTTCACACAGCGAGTTGGCAGCAGCTCTTGCGGAGTAGCCGTCCTGCCGTGGCTCCCGGCCTCCCGCACAGTCCCAAGAAGCAGAAACCGGCGCGCGCAGCATCGGGGCCGGCGCGGGAGCCTCCGCGCTGCGCTGAGGAAGGGGTCCCTGTTAGGTGGCGGCAGCAGCATCTCCCCCCGCGCAGGGGCCGGTCCCTCGGCTGGCCGCGCCATCACGTATCTCCTTTCGTCCTGTCTCCCCTAGAGCGAAAACGCCAGCGAGGAGGCTGGTGAGAGCGAATACGTCAATCTGTATTCCTCTGGCCACAGCAACGGGGAGCTCCCTCCCTCCGAAGGAGTAAGTAACCCGGAGAGGGCCAGGCCCTGGGAAGGGGCTGCTTGCTGCATGCTGCGGCCACGCAGGGGCTCGCGCGCTTCGTCCCGGCCCTTCTGCGCCCTGGGGACCTTGTGGCAGTGTCACGGCCCCCGTCTCGAGCCCGGCAGGACGTAGGGACGGCTTCTCCTTCCACCCTTCCTTGCGCTTTGCCGTTAGAGCTGCTTGCCCGCGGTTCCTGGTCTGGAAAGCTGCGCTCTTTGGCCAGTCCCGGGGCCGTGTCTGTACTTGCATCTGCTTTGGCTCTCCTGTTTTAATAAAACAAGTCTTCTGCTTCTAATTTTTATTTTTCCTTCGCTGTTTGGATTCAAAGTAAGTAACTGGCTTAGCCTTGTAATAGAGAATGTATCTTCCTTTGTGCAATGCTCACGTACCAGGAATTTCCTGCAGCAAACGGGGTGTATTCCAGTGCAGGAGGCACCGTCTTCCTGCTGTCCCAGGGATAATAAGAGCAGAGGACTCTCTGCTGGGGGGATCTTCCCATCCACCCGCACCGTGGAAGACAGAGCCCTGCACGATGTCCCCAAAACCTTTATCTGTGCCAGGGCCAAGTGCTCCCATCGCTTCCCTTCAGGAGACACATCTGGGTAGGCCCATCATTTCATACAGCAGCTGGAGGGCTCTTTACTGTCACACTTTACAGATACAGAGTCGGGAAAGAATCCACAGATGCTAGAAACCTAAACTCATCAGTGCTGAAGCTGGGTAGCTTGTAGGTGGTTTTGGTTCTGTCTTTTCAGTAGACTGATCTTCCAGGTTTCCTTCTGCATGACGTGAAATAACTGAACTCTAGCACTGTTAGATTAATATCCCCCTTGGCCATTCGTGGCTATTTTCCTTCTTAATGAATGGCTGGTTTAAAACGCTGTGTCTGTGTTTGCTTTGAGCTCCCTACCTGCTGCTCCACGCCACGGGCCCAGGTGGTTTTGCTTCCCTGCGTTAGCAGCGTTTCCACAGCAGTGGATCGTGGAGTGGAAACTGCGTCACTGCACAACTCCTGGGACAGGGAGAAGGGAGGCAGGAAAGTCCCCGTGCATCCACCCACAAAGAGCATCCAGCCTGTCGGGGATTGTAACTGGGGGGGAACTGAAACTGGAGAGCTTAGAGCTGCCTTTGACCATGCTCATTAAAGCCTGAGGCAAGTGTATTTCAACAGCAAGGGCTGGAAAAGAAAAGAAAAAAATAAAAGGCCATGAAAGGGTTAAAATCCAAGACAGCAGCTGACTTGTGTTGTAACTTTCGGCATCATTTTCACAACGTTAAAAGCAAACAATACTAATTACACTAGTCTCCAGAGATGGTCCCAAATTTCCTGTCTAATTAACTTCTGTGTTTTCCTGGCATTTGGCATTAACTTGCATCAGTCTTTAACCACTGTGGTGGAATTTACAGTAAAGGGCCATTTAGAGGCAGTAAGACTGCACGTGCAAGACCAGTTGTAGTGCAGAATCCCCTGTAGTAATGAAAAACTTCCTTCTCTTTGTAGGAATCTCCCTCCATCAAGGACGGCCACTCCAAAGACTCCCCTTCGAACAGCAGTGCCATGGGGAAGGAAGGCAAAGACGGGGCTGAGAGGTGAGTCTGACTGCCGTGGTCCATCCTGCAGCCTTCAAACCGTGCAGATTATCACCGACAGCCTTTTAGTGCAGCTCTCTGCAGACCAGCCCTTCGGTTGCCTCCTGTTTTGCGTTCAACCATCTCAAAGTTCTGCAGACAAGGAGGATCCAGCGAGGTGGCACTGCTTAATGCAGCAGGACGGCAAGGGTTAATGCAGCCTGGGTTAGTGGGGATTGGCTTTCCTGTCACTGACACTGGCTGGTCCCTGCGGCTTCCAGGAAAGCCTGCAAGAAAAGTCTCTACCGCTGTTGGGAAATACTCTTCCAGAAGGGAATTTCTTCCTAACTCTGCTAGTTAGTGGCTGGCTGAGGCCTCAAAGCAGGAGCCTTTATATCCCCTCTAATGCTCTTAGCTATCATTTGTCTATGTAAATGAAGAGGTGCCGGCTGTAACAGATGGGCTTCAGTAGAAGTGGAGCGAGTGCTTCCCCACTGCTTGAGATTGCTCTTCGGTTGAATTTTTAAAGCGAAAATAAGGCAGAGCATTATTGTGGATGTGACAGTCAACTTCCCTCCCCCATTTGCCTACAGCTGGTTTGAGGGTTTTAATCCCTGCAGTGAAGACGACAATGCAACAGCGCTCTGCAAAAGTGTTGATCAGGGCAAGGGATTTGGGCCTGGGGCTGGGGAAAGCTGGGAAGGCCACGTGCATTTTACTCATTCATTTATTTACATATTTTTTAAGGAATCCAGGCACAGTGTGTGCCCAGGCGTAAGAGGACTTCCCTTTTGGGCTAGGAGTGTTAGGGTCACGGAGGGGCAGAAGGAGAAGTGGTGAAAGCCCCTTCACCGTATTTTGCTGCAGGAAAGGAGGGGCATCTCCCCTGTCATCCCCGCTGTAGCAGCTGGGTTGTGAGCTGACTAACGCGTGCAGTGTGCTTGGTCTCTGTACATTTGAAGAAGGGCTTAGATTTGTGTGCACCGAAAATTTGACAGGTTAACAAAAGCAGATACTCATAATAAAATCCTCTCGGCCACAAACCCAGGAAGACAAGTGTTTAGGTCCTGAAGGTTCATCCTTCTTTTCTTTCCAAAAGATACACAAAGCAGCAGAATTAGAGCTAGATATTTGGCTCTGTTTGCGAAGGGTTTACCTCTAGACTCTGTCTACTCAGAGCAACTTAGTGAGGGTCTGAGCACCGAGAGCTCGGCTGGACCCTGCCTCTCCTCTCCCCTCCTGCGCTCTGGGTGATGGCACTGATGGTTGGTTGCTTTCCTCCAGGCAGCAGCAGTCACCAGACGCGTTGGAATCGTCACAGCTGGAGGAAGAGGTGGACGAGCTCTCCCTGATTGACCACAATGAAATTATGTCGAGGTTAACGCTAAAGCAAGAGGTAGGTGCTTTCAGGGGTCACTTTCCTACTCCTTGAGTTATGATCTGCTAAAGTCTGACTTCCATGAGTGCACAGGCATCAGTTCATTTGAGCCGACAGGAAAAACTAAGTTATAGCAGACACAGTGCACAGCTTTATGTGCAAACTGCTGTGCGAGGTGCTAGGAACATCAGCATCGAGTGTGGGCTTAACAGCATGTGCAGCATCTCTAAAACCAGCTCATGTGCTGCCCTTTTGCCAGTCTGCTCCCTCCCACCTCTTCAGCCCATTGCAGTCTGAGATGAGACACCTGAGAGTCCGAACACAGTAGACCCAGGTGAAGGTTTATGGTGTTGGCCTTTTAGCTGAAGGCAGGTTTAGCAGCTTTCCCCGGTAGGACATTATATTACAGATCCTGGCTGTAATTTGGAGGAGCAGCCAAAGTAACTGTTCGTGTGTTTGAGAAGCGTCTTGGTTTCTGGCCTTGGGTGCACTCCCAGACATCGTTGCTTGCTAGACTCTTGAGCCAAGTGTCTCTGATGTGCAGCTAGAGGGAATATGCAGACCTTGATCCTTTCAGACTGTCAGGGGCTAGTGTGAAAAACAGGGAATCTATCAGTTACTGGCACTCGAGGAGTGTTCTTTGGTCAGCTGAGGTGCACAGGAGTGAGCAAGAAGCTATTATTCCTAGTATTTCATGAGTCTTGCCAGAGGATCACCCAATAAAATCATATCTTAGAGCTAGCTACCCCATGGCTGCAAATCTGTGGTTGTTTTTTTGCAATATTTTGCATATTGAAATGACAGAGACACTGCTAAGGGAAGCCAGGCATTGATTCTAGTCTTCACCTTGCAGGAATTAATATGATCTTAAAATAAAATTTAAAATTGGTGATTTCTGAACATTCTGGACTATCACATCTGTGTCAGTCCTTAACTTTTTTTGGGTACAATCTACATGTTTAAATCAGTATAAAACTGCCTCGGTTCTGTGAGCCATTTGTTGTAGCGTGAGAACCACTGGTCAAGCAATAGTTTTGCATATTTTTAATAATAAAGGCTGTAGCTAGAAAAAAAAGAGTTTTCAGAGAGTGGCAAGGCAGAGGTCAAGCAGTTAGCAGCCCGGGTTCCTGCTCCTGGTTATTGGATCCCTTCAGGTGACCTCCGGCCAAACAGTTCCAGATTATGGAATTAACTTGCTGGGTTTTGATGTTGCAGAAACAGTGCAGCCGAATGCACGACCCTTCACCCCACAGCCGCTGTGGTACGTGAGCGTGCACTTTGAGCCAGTTCACATAATATTCCTGCTCCTTTAATGGTCTTTTGGGAGCTCTGGGGAATCTGGGACATTTCTGCTCTTTCTTTGGCGGGCAGAAGTTTCAGCTTTCACTGCACTTCCCAGGGAGCAGCCCAGATCCTCACCTGGGACACCAAACGTTGTCCTCAGACTGCAGGATTAGCCCAGCACTTACGGTCGTGCCCCAGCTTGTGCTGTGAGCAGTGCCAGGAACACTGTGTGCTCTGCCGGTTAGCGCTGAGTTTGGACCCCAGGGGTGACAAATGAGGCTGAAGGGAGCAGGGGTTACGTGTCATGTGTTTCTGTTCTCGTTGCAGGGAGACGATGGGCCAGATGTTCGTGGTGGGTCCGGAGATATTTTGTTAGTGCACGCAACGGAGACCGACAGGAAAGGTACGGTGGATGCACCCGGGCAAGCTGCAGAGTGCAACCTGGGGTGGCCTTTTGCTGCTTTTAAGCTGTCTCTGAAGTGTGAGCAGTTGCAAAGGTTCCATACGCAGCTGGGCCGCCGTGGAGAGGACGGCATTAACGATCCTGTGAGATGCGGGGAGGATTGTGCTTATCTTTGGTGAAACAGAGGTAATCTGGATAAGCACTTGTTCATTCCATTTAGCAGCAGGGATGGTTTTAACTCCTTAAAGCCCTTGAGGATCCCTGCAAGGCGAGGCCACCAGCGGAGCTGGTGACAGTGCTGCATTAGTGGCTCCCTGCCCGCAAGCAGCCTGTTGCGGCCTGTGTATTAAAACCCTCCTTTATCTCCCGAAACCCAGTCACCTCCGCACAATGCAGCTCCCTTACGAGTCCTGTGATAAAGGTGGCCTTGGTGGCATTTCCAAGGAGCGACTCTGAACCTGCCAAACACATTTGTGCTGATGGCCCTAACCAGAATTGATCTCCTTATCTCCTGGGATAGAAAGCAAAATGCCCCAACCTGCTGAACCACTCAGCCCTTTTAGAGGCTTCACCTGTCAAAGGGGAAATAACTTCCATGTATATTTTTAAACAGCAGCTTTTTTACTGCAGCATAAGGTGTTTGCAATTGCTCAGCAGCACCATTTGACTGGGAAGAAACCCCCTGCACTGGCTGATATATTTGTCTGGCTATGTGAGGCATCCAGCCCAGGCACAAGAGGCCTGAACGGGGAACACAGCAGAGAGAAGGGCACAATTCATCACGCTATGGCTAGATGTGTAAAAAAATAAAGAAGTCAAGATGGTGAAAATACCCCTTTTAGAAAGCTGCAGATGGACTAGAGGAGCTCTGATTTACCCCAGAATGAGCATCGCATTGGAAGAACCTCCTCCACTGCTGCTGTTTAAAGACAGCTTCTTGCTAAAGGTCTGTGTGTGAACAACCAGCTCCTGCACGGGGAGCTTTGCAGATGTTGCAAACAGGGAAGCGAAAGCGGCGGAAAACCTCTCAAGATGGAAAAAAGAAGAAAAAAAGAAAAGTAGAGCAGGGTTTTAAACACACAGCAGCGTGGAGGGGAGCGGATGAGCGGAGGGAGATCTGAGCAGGGTTGCTCAGAATAGTCCCAGCCTTCCGTCCTGGGCCAGGCTGTTGTTCTGAATGGAGCATGGAGGAATTTGCGCTATGCTAACCCACTGTTTGGGTGCCTGAGAGGGTTAATGAATTAAGCTTACAATGAGAAGAATTCGGGGCTTGTAAATCAATCAGGCAAACTGCACGGAGGGGTATAGTTAAGAGGCTTTCCTTTAAAGATGAATTTCTTGGCAGCCTCGAGTGCCAGAGCAGACCAGCTGTATTACCTCACGTTGCCTTTTGGGCAGATGGGAACCCAGAATAAATGCGCCTCCACACCCTGTTGCACGATGCTTCTTGTCCATTTGAGTTTTGTGGAAGAGCTGTATAGAATAAGGGATAGAAGGAGACGGCATCCTTAGTAAAATCCGTGGTCAGCGAAGGGCTCTCAGCCCCACGCGCTTGCCCTGAGCACAGGATTAGAGCCGGGACTCACGGCCCGGCCTCACCTCTGACATGACCACCCAACCTCTGGCTTTAGAGCTTAGCTTGGTTGTCTTTAACTAAAAGCAGCTCTGATTTAAGAACAGCGGGAAGAGGCGCCTCTGGAGGTGCTACAGAGAGAGACGCCGCAGGCAGAGAGGCTGAATCTGCCGTCCCCTCCCCATCCGCGCTGCCGGTGGAGGGCACAGCGCTCGGTGCGGGTTCCCCTGCCCTGCCTGGAGCCTGCACGAGCCCCAGCCCCGCTCACAGCCCCCGCCAGCCCTTGCGTGGGGCCAGCAGTGCCAGGAGGGCGCAAAGAAGCTTCCACTGTGCGCGGGCAGCAGGGATGTGGCACCGTGTCGTCATCCCAACGCGTGGGAAGGGTGACCGTGTTCTCCCTGCACAGCTCGCTGCTGCCTAAGCAGTATGACAGAACAGACACCCATCCCTCATAATCAAGGCTTCTCTTTAGAGTAGCCCCAAAGCCCTTGGCACACTTTGCCTTGACCTGTTATTAAAGGTTTCCGACCCACAGACGGGGTGTTTTATCACTGACCCCTTTCATGATCCCGTAAGCTAAAAAGCAAGGCTGATTGCTTCCAGCGGGAGCCGGGCCACGGGGGTCAGGGCAGTTTCACTGTTGCTGCTGTGCCTTAGGGTCCATCTGCTGGTAAGAAACAACAAGGCAGCGTTTCTATAAAGCTCCGTTTTGTCAAATTGTGTCCCCTTCTTCTTCCTGTAAGGTTGGATTCAACCAGAGAAGGAGCTTCCTTCTCTAACGCAGGCTTGACCGACACGTCTTTGTCTTTCTCTGCAGATCTGGTGCTGTACTGTGAAGCCTTTCTGACCACATACAGAACATTTATTACCCCAGAAGAGCTCATCAAGAAGCTGCAGTACAGATATCCTTTTGCACGAATGGCAGTTCGCCTCTTCAAGGAGCAGGGCCGAGCAGGCATCGTGGAGGGAGTTGGTAGGAATTTGTCCAGGCAAAAAGGAGCCTGCTGGCCCCGCAGTGGGGTACACACTTGCCGTGGAGGTGTCGCACCCAACCGGCCCACTGCTGAGCAGGGATTCCCTCACCTCTGCGCGCTCCAAGTGGGAAACCTGGAGCAGGTTGAGGCAGAGGGGAGCATCTCCACCGGGTATGGAGCTTCATGGTGAGCAGCGGCGGGTCTGCAGCTGCTCCCCTTGGCCCGGCTGCGGAGCCCTCCTCGCTGCCCGCAGCGCTGAGTGGGTCAGCGGCTCAGTGCAGGCAGTGCAACGGCCTCCTGGGCTTTGATCCTGCAACCACATGTCAAAGGCAGCCTGACGTCACCCTGCGCCGGGTCACAGCTCATCACTGCCACCTGCAGCCATCGTTCTGCCAAGGACAAGGCAAAGTTTATCACGGAGCACTTGGCAGTGACACCTCCTGCTTTGGAGAGATGCTGGGGCGTTCCCATGGGCCACTTTCTGCACCCTAAGTCGCTTGGTCCAACCTTTGCTGTCCTGTTCCCCGTGCAGCAAATTGGGAAGTGAGATGTGTTATGAGCGCAGATGTCACAGAGCAGTGGGGGGTTCACGGTGCTGCTCATTAAATTTCACCTTAGCCATAATGCTCTGCTAGCAGGAACGCTGCAAGGTGTAAGATCCTCCTCACACCCCTGCTCCCTGCACCTGGTATTTTAGCACTGGGTTAATTAGAGCACTGTTAGTGTCCCTTATCTCCTAGAGGTTGAACACCAGTTTCAGTCAAGTATTTTGCTATTCTGTTGCTCCTCGCGGTAGCTGTTAGTTGTACTAATGTCAGTCTGACTACACAAAGTTGCTTCTTTAACTTGTGCCCAACATATGAGAAGTTCTGCCACTTTGCAGACACGTTTAAGAAGCGGGTCAGTAAGAACACCTTCTTCGTGCTGGTGAGAGTGGTGGACGAGCTCTGGTGAGTTGCCTTCTTCGTTGTGGGGTTGGAGATACGGGGTCAGAACAGTCTAGCAGCCGTGAACGCTACATCCCTTAAACCCCATCTGTGCCAGTGTCTGAAACCTTTGCCTTGACCAAGGAGACCGCTGCAGTGATGGACACAGGAGAACCCCTTTTTGGAAGAGCAGATTCGCTGAGTGTCCTTTCTGGTCCGTGATTTAAGAATAACCAGTGAAAAGGGAATCTCTTTAATAAAATTGCTAGAGAGGGGAGGAATTTCGGTCACTTGGTTCTGCTTTGGGGAAGGAGTTAAAAGACTATACAAATACCAGTTGCATAATGTGGAATCATAGCTCTGATTCTTGGGCTTTTCATCTTTTTCTCAGCTTAGTGGAGTTGACGGACGAAATTCTCAAGCTACTGATGGACCTGGTGTTCCGGCTAGTCTGCAATGGGGAGCTGAGCCTCGCTAGAGTGTTACGCAAAAATATCCTTGATAAAGTCAGTCAGAAGAATATGCTGAAAAACGCCAATTCCACCAAACCTCTCGCAGCCCGTGGGGTGGCAGCCAGGTGAGGAGTTGTGCACGTAACCCCGTCTTGCTCCTTTGTGAGAGATGGCCATCGCTTGCGTGCAGATGCAGCAGTTTTCTTAGTCCAAAATATAATGATGGAAAGAAAACAAGTCACATTTTTCAGCTTTTAATTGCATCCTTCTTTCCTACAGGCCAGGGACTCTGCATGATTTCCACAGTCACGAAATAGCTGAGCAGCTGACCCTCCTAGATGCTGAACTCTTCTATAAAATTGAGGTACAGAGACAAGGATGGGGTGAGGGGGGTGGCAGGGATTTGAACACAGGCTCTCTGCAATCTCTGGTATTGCTCCCTGACGGCTTTCCACACACACCTGTTGTGTTGCTGGAGACAGCTGAATTTGCGTCAGCAAAAGGCTGCGACCTCTAAGGAATCGAAAGCAGAAATCCTGTTTTAATGTGTGATGTTCTCCCACTTCTCTCTCTCTTCCTTGGCAGATACCAGAAGTTTTGCTTTGGGCAAAGGAGCAAAATGAAGAGAAGAGCCCCAACCTGACACAGTTTACAGAGCACTTTAATAACATGTCCTACTGGTAAGGAGATCACAGTGACCACGGCGTTGAACTGTGCTTAACCTCCAGTGCCTGAGAGTTCAATATATCTCTCCTTGAATTGGATTCCCCTGTTACAAGGATTGTATTTTTTAGTAGCATCATGCTTATATTTTTGACTGGGGACTAGATGCAGAAACACTCTTCAAAGATCCCAGAACGCATAGAAAATCATGAGGGTTTTGGAGGCCAGAAGTGCAGTATTGTTACTTCATCGTGGACATCGTTGAAATTAGTCCTTTTTTGTTGTCAATTGAAACGCTGCAGTTAATTAGAAGCATTGTTGATCCACCCATTTTGCAAATGAAGAAATCTGAGGTCAGAATTGTGCTTCTGTGGGTTTATCAATCTTTCTGTTTTGTCTTCCAGGGTCCGTTCAATAATTATGGTGCAAGAGAAGGCCCAAGACCGAGAAAGGCTGCTCCTTAAATTCATAAAGATTATGAAGGTACCAGCTTGGTTCTTGCTGTGAATCACGCACACTGTTTACTGAGTGTCTGGGAAAGGCGGGTAGCAGAGTGGGACATTCCCTTCAGTAGAGCTGTGTTTGTTGCCAGAAGACCCTTCAGATCTCTAGAGTAACTGGTGTTCTTCTTCACAGCACTTACGAAAGCTGAATAATTTTAATTCCTATCTGGCCATTCTTTCTGCACTGGATTCTGCACCCATCCGAAGGCTGGAGTGGCAGAAGCAAACCTCAGAGGTAAGGAACAGCAAAGACTTAAATCTTCAGGGGGGAAAAGGCTAGTTGTGGTTATGGTATGAGACATCTGGATGAGTGTTAACAGCTCAGTGATACCCTGGTGTGGAGGGAAAGTGGAAAAATGCTCTCTGCTTGTGTAAATGGCACAGTGCTGGAAACCTGCAGTTCCTGGGCATTCTGACAGCAGCAGAAATGCCAGCACAGCTCTGGGCTGAGCGAACAGCATCTCCCTCCCTGCAAATTGAAGGCTTGTCGAAGCCGAAAGTGCTGCCGTTCTGTGTACACAGTCGGGCTCACATTATTAAAGCAACTGGAGGTGTTTGCAAGGTGGCATTAACTCCCCAGCCCGCGTGTGTCTCTGGAGGGGAGGTCACCGAGGAAGCTGGTTTTGTGGCAGTGCTGCCACCGTGGGCTGTGTCTTCTGCTAGGGCCTGGCTGAGTACTGCACGCTGATCGACAGCTCCTCGTCCTTCCGGGCCTACCGAGCAGCCCTGGCTGATGTGGACCCTCCCTGCATACCTTACCTGTGAGTTGTGGTTGTCTTCCCTCTGCCATTACTTCAGCAGTTCCTCCCAGTGACTTCCCAGCAGCTTCTGTTCCATTAAACACTCGCTTTCACCATGGATCTAGAAAACACGTCAATTTGCTACATTTTCATAGCAAACCCACATGCAACTCATCTTGTAGGAGGGAAAAGCAGGGTGACATCCCTGGGCAATGCTTTCCCTTGCCCTGTAACATTGTATTCCTGCTCTAAGGTGATGGATTTCTCTATCCACTATTCCTCTGAGGATCTTACTCCTTTTTGTAAACATTGATGGCAAAATTCTATGGTAAAAAGTCAGCAGGAAGAGGTTGCATGGATACACAGCATCTGTCGTGCTGGGGACCACAGCAGGATTGTGCGGACGAGTAGGGGAGATAGGGAGAGCAGGACTGTTTTGCTCACAAAGCCTTGACATGAGGAAAGTCGTTTAGCATGAACTGGAAGGAAAGAGCTTCCCACTGAAAGGGTGTGGAGGAGATGTTCCCTTCAAGGTTACGCTGAGGATGGCAATTAGATGATGTGCAGCTGCCTTTTGGCTGGCTGTCCTGCCTGTGCGTGACTAACCTCTGTACTTGCCTGCCTCCTCCCTGGGCTCCCACCCCTTCTCTCTTGCAGAGGCCTGATTCTGCAGGACTTGACCTTTGTTCACCTGGGAAACCCGGATTACATCGACAGCAAAGTGAACTTCTCCAAGCGCTGGCAGCAGTTCAACATCCTGGACAGCATGAGGTGCTTCCAACAAGTGTAAGTGCAGCCAAGGGGATGGGAGGCGCTCGGCGATGCTCGGGTTGCTGCAGTGGAGGAGGGAAGAGAGTCTAAAGTCAAAACACGATGATAGAGCCCTAAGTGTGTAAAGTTTCCCTGCTCCTCCTCTTCCCACAACAGCTTTTCCTCCGTATTTCTGTTGTTGCTGGTTCCTGTGCTCTCTCGGTGAGGGAGGGTTTTCCTTAATGCCGTTTTTCCGTAGAAGCCACATTTCTAATTCACTGTTGCAGGATCAGGGTGGTGGCATCGCGTGTATCCCCCAGTCCCTAGTGTCACATCATTGCCATAGTGGTCTGGCTTGGGCAGGACAGCTCACGGCGCTGGATGTGCCTTGGAGGGGTGGCCCCAGGCTGGGAAAGCAGCATCTCGGTTAACGGCACCGTTCTGTTCCCTCTGGTTTCGCAGACATTACGACATCAAAAGAAACGATGATATAGTGTCATTCTTCAACGACTTCAGCGACCATCTGGCTGAGGAGGCCCTGTGGGAACTGTCACTCAAAATCAAACCTCGGAACATTACGAGGAGAAAAACAGACCGGGAAGAGAAAACCTAGGAGGAGGCTTTGTGCGAGCGAGGAGAATTGCTCCGCAGACGCGCCGAGGGCAGCTGGGAGACTGGAGCTGGGTGTTTGTACCCGTCACTGGATGACGACCCTCCCTCCCAGCTGGCAGCAGTCGCTCGTGTGTGAACGCTGGGCGCTGAGCGCGGGAGCAGCGGCGGCAGCCAAGGCTCGAGAGCGGCCAGCGCTCGCTGCGCTCCCCTTCCTTCTCCTCCCGTCCCTCCGCGCATCCATCAGCTTTAAACCCAGGGAGAAGCCTTCTGCAAGGAGGGTCCCTTGCAGCGTGTTGCTGGTTTGCTGGCTGCTTTCAGCGGCGTGTGGAAGGACCCGAGCTTTGCTTTCCATCCGTGCGGGAGGATCAGCGAGCGCTCAGCACCCACAAGCAAGTCCCTTGTCCTGGAGTGTCACCCAGTGGGTAACAGCAACGCTGTGATGCCGCCTTGGAGCGTTTGTGGCCCCGGGAGACGAGGACGGAAGAGTTGCCGCTGTCTGCAGAGGAGCTCTGCTTGCAAAGAGCTTGTTGTGTTTACAGGGGTGTGGCGTTTACCCCCGATCTCTCTGGCCTTCCCAAGGGGAAGAAGGCGCCGGTCACAGATGCGGAAGAGGCGCTGAAACGTGGGCAGGGACCCGCCGTCTCCAGCCGTCATATCCCCCTCCTCCTCTCAAGTCTTGTTATTTAAGCAACGAACATCCCTTTGAACCCTGGAAATATTGACTAGCCAAGGTACCGTGGTTCACCCGCCCCGTGAACCCGTATCTTTTAGTGATGGTACTAGCTTTTGCACAGTAAATTCTGTAGTATATAAGACTGTAAATATTAGTATTTAGAAGCCATTGAGGATTTTTTTTGATGCATGTCTGAAAACCATTGGATTTATAGGAAAAGAAGAATCGCAAAACAATATGTGTAAAATTCACAACCAGTGACAATGTTGTTCCAAGTGCTGGAATGGAGGAGGCTGAAGGCAACCGCGCGCGGAGCTGCCTGCGGAGCGGGATGCAGGATCCAGGCAGAGGAGCTCACGGATACATTTCCGGGTTGTAAATGCCAGCAGGGAAGGAGCCCTGCTCAGGGCCGAGCCCGTCCCCTCCACCCCATCCCTCCCTCTCGTTGTTGCCAAATGGTTTTGGGGGGCTAAGGGGGGCACCACTTGGTAACTCTTGGTGCTTTGTGGTCCTTTTTTTTTTTGGCAAAAGCCGCAAGGAGACGCTGTGCCCAGCGCAGCCCGACGGAGCCAGCAGGGCACAGGCAGCCCCTTCCCGCCGGCGCAGGGGGAACCCCGACCTGTTCGGTGCCTTATCCAGCCCCTCTCCGGTGCCCTCCCCAGTGCAGCCCCAGCCGGGCCCCGTCTCGTCCCCCCTTTGGGTCCCCGTTCCGTTGTTTACAGTGTGGATCATGGTTTGGAGTGTGTGCTGTAGATTTTAAGGGCCCTGCAGGGCCTTTTCCAGACCCACGTCGTGCGCTCGCAGGTTTTCACAGAGCTCGGCCTCAGAAAAACCCGGCAGTTTCCAGGCGGCGCCTTGCAAGGCGGGTGTTGTGCAGAACATCCTTAATTTATTTCTCAGTAGCATCTCCGTGTTCGCGAGGCTCTGTTTAGTCTGGGTGAAGCAGGGCTTCCTCCTGCCAACAGATTGCAAAGGCACCGCCGGCTCCCTCCACCGGCAGCTCCGGCAGCTCCAGGATCACAGCTCGGCTTCTCCTGCAGCTCTGGGCTCAGCATCCTGCTCGCTCCCTGCGTCGGCAGGAGGGCAGCGCTCGCGAGCGGTTTCCCTGACCCCACACGGGGCTGAACCAACGTCAGGCTGTTTCCTGGGAACCCCAGCAAGCCGGAGTGCGCGTGTTAATCCATCGGGATGCATCTGCTTCCCGCTGAGGGCAGAAGCAGCACCAAGAGGTCGCCCAGTGCAGGGGCCGAGCGCTCTGCAGAGCCGGCCAGGCTGTGGCTTGGTGGCAAATGCAGAACCACCGCGCTCGCGGTTAACGCTATGCAACCCCCATCGCACGACACAGGGATCAATCTGGGCTGCATCCTTCCTCCCTGGGCTGGGAGCAGCCTGGAAAACCGTTTCTACAGCACGAGTGTGCGCTGCGCAGCCAGGCCGTGTCCGGCAGAGCCTTTGCAATCCCCGAAGGCCCCACAGCCTTCCAGGCAGGAGGTAATGCTTTTTCTTTGTAAATAAGATTTAAAACTAAGGGGAAAAAAAAGGAGCTTGTGAGAAGGCCAATGCCAGCGGTGTCCGGCCCAGGCTTTCCCACTGGCTCCGAGCGTGTCACTTCCCTGTTGAGGTGTGCTCTAGCATAGGCCCTTCCTAGGAGTGTCGTGAGTGGTGATAGCACTAAAACAGCCCTGCGGGCGCCGCTGCCGCGTTAGATAGATTTACCACTAACCCCGTCCTGACGGCGGCACCTTCCTGCAAACATTTCAAACCTGTAACTTTTATATAAAAAGACGAATAAACACCAGTAACGAACCTGCCTAATGATCCTGTTTATGGTGCATGCAGCAGTCTGTGGATTAAAGTGACAATCGAATCCACCTCTGGAGCTCGTGTGGCCTCATGTTTTCTGCGCTTTTTTTCGCTCCTCCATTGGAATATTTTTCTGCCTTGGTTTTTAACCCCTCAAACCCTGATGCGGTGCCAAGAGGCTCTCACGCCGGTGCACAGTCCCGGGGGATGTCTGCTCCCCTCCGTGCTGTCCTGGGGGTTTCTGCTCCCCGAAGCACGTGGCAGGTAGTGGCCGTGCGACAGCCCACGGAGGGCTATAAATAACCCCCGTGGCAGCCCGGGCTGCGGAGCCGGCGCCCGTGCTATTTCAGGCCTGGCCTCGCACCAAAATTCCTCTGGAAATAACCGGCATCTGCCAGCACGGGAGGAGGATGCCCAGACGCTGACCCAGGCGCACGGATGCGCTCGCGGATCCGCATCCGAGGTGGCCCGGGAGAGCCCTGTGGATGCTGCCACATCCTGCTCTGGGAATGCCCGGCCTCCTGCCCTGCTCCCAGTTCTGCTGCTACCGACTGGTTCTGGAGAACACCCCAGGGCGGCCAATTATGGAGGAATTTATCCTGAATTTATCCCTCCCGTGCTATGGAGAGAGGGTCCCAGGTGCATGGGGGACGCAAGCTTTGGAAACGCCTGTATTTTATTTCAACAGCAACAAAACGGTAGCAGTACAGCATGTTTCTGTGCAGAATTACTGTGCAAAAGTGATACAGACCATTTGTAAAGCTCTCTTCTCTCACGGAGTTTCTGCTGTGCTCAGAGCTGTTCCCGCAGCGCGGCCGGTGCTGCGGCCTCGCGTTCAGTTCTCAGCACTTTGTTTGCAGCGTGGCCTGAGGAAGCCGGCGGGGTCGCTCGGCTCTGACGGACGGTCCCGCGAGCGTCATCCCCGGCACCAGCTGCTGCCCCAGGACCGCGCATCCCCCAAGGAGAGTGCATGGGAAGGGGCTCTGCTATGGAGCAGAGCCCTGGCCGGCCACAGCCGCATCCTGCCCCTTCCCTGGGACGGAGCTCCCGGCCGGAGCACCCGCACATGACTCATGGGGCTCATGGAGACACATGGAGCGCTCAGAGCAGCGCTCAGACCCCACAAGGATGGGGACTTACGTCCTGTCCCCATCCTGCCCCTCACCAGCCTGTGCTCTGCCCGGGGCCCCGGCCTCACAGGTAAAGAACCACGAGGACGTAGGCGACCCAGCTGACGGAGGCGAAGAGCCCGAAGAGCAGGCTGAAGAGCACCAGGGACTGGGTCTTCTTGGAGGCCCGCATTGCCTGCGCCATGTCGCCTCGGCCGAGCGCTGCCCGCGTCTGGCGCAGGGACAGGACGAGCAGAGGGGTTAGACCAGCTGGGGACATGGGGTGGCCGTGGGGCATGCGCGGGCGGCCGTGCTTACCTCGTGGGAGTAGACGAGGGCCGCGATGCCAGTGAGCAGGCAGCAGAAGACGGTCACCAGCACCGACTCCACCAGGTAGTCCTTGGGTGGGCGCTGGTGCGCGGGGATGGCGATGGGCACCGCGGTGCCCTGGTGCCCATCGCACTGCGAGGAGAGCGGCCGGCGGGTGAGCACGGCCCCTTCACAACACCCCCCTGCCCTGGAGTTGGGGGGGTCCGCGCTGCCTCGGGGCTCCCGCCGCAGCGGGACGGCTACATACGATGGTGTAGGGCAGCGGGCCGGGCGGGAGGCCGGCGTGCGGGCCGGGCTGGTAGACGACGGGCGGGAAGAGCAGGTGGAGGCTCTTGGGGTCCGGCGGCGAGTAGGGCGGCGGGTCCCCCAGAGCAGCCCCCGGGGCGCTCGCTGCTGCCAGC
>JAWLRI010001031.1:4131760-4151139 GCA_034781795.1 Crypturellus tataupa
TTCGCGGCGGTTCGTGGTGGCTGCCCCTTGCGCTGGGTGTAGATGAAGTTGTCCTCAAAATGTCCCCGGGGTTGGGGACGCGGGTCAGGGTGTGTGGGGACGCGCTGGCCGCTTCGCAGCATTTGGGGTGACCCGGGAGCCCCCACACGGGCAGGAGCCCCGGAACGGCCACCCTGCGCCTCAACCTCCCCTTGGCGCCTCCCGAGCGGCCCTGGATGCCCCCGAGGCCCCGCGTGGGGCTGGGGGGACATTAGCGACGGTCCGGGGCGGCTCAGGCGCCCTCCATCCCCCGCAGTCCACCGTGTGCGAGAAGATCATGGAGCTGCTGGGCCAGAACGAGGTGGACCACCGGCAGCGCAAGGTGCTCATCCTCAGCCAGGACCGCTTCTACAAGGTGCTCACGGCCGAGCAGAAGGCCAAGGCGCTCAAGGGGCAGTACAACTTCGACCACCCAGGTAAGGCCATGCCCGGTTTTGACCAGAAAAGGGTTTTTTTTTGCAAAGCATTTCCACACTTTCGGCACGTAGGAACGGGCTGTTGCAACACAGTTGCTGCGCTGGGGGGTTGCCAGTTTAAAGCTGCCTGGGTGAGGACAGTAGCCTCCCCCAGTGTCACAGTTGTTAACGCCAGCAGCAGGTCTGTTTCTGCACTCAATGAGCCATGAGGCCACCAGCCCGTCCAGGTGCAGCATGATGATGTTGTTCTGTTCTGGGAGCAGATTTCCAGGAACTCCATTACGGGGATGAGCAGGTGCCAGGGATGGGGAGGAGGCTCTGTGTGGGGACGTCCTGCTGGGGCTAAAGCCGTGCAAGCCTCTTGGTCCTGCTCGCAAGCCGCCTTCTTAGCAAATGCCCAGGGGAATCCTGTTTGGAGACCAGCCGGGGTTTGCTGGAAGGGTCTGCAGAACACGAGAAGCATCAGACAACCTGCAAAGCTAAGCTAGAAAGGACAGAAATATTTTCCCTCCATGATTGTGTCTTTAAGTTGTGCACATGGGGACACTATCAGGAAATCCTGAAACTTGTTTTGCTGCAGGTGCTAAGTGCCATTTCAGTGCAGCTCTGTGGAGGGTGATGGTGGAGCGTGTGCATGATGCTGTGTGTCCACAGCTGCTGCTGCTGAGCAGCTCAGAAAATAAATACGTAGAGCTCCAAGGCCTTTCCTGGTGTTTCTTTTCCATGCAAACAACTGCTCCCGATACTCTGGGAAGTGCCACAGTGGCAAATGGGAGAGTGACTTGCCCTTGTCTGAAGTTTAGTGTCTGCTGTGGGTTGGCCAGGGTGGGCATCTCTTCCAGACAGCCTTGAAAATGTCTGAGATTTTTCTCAAATACTTTTCACAAACTGTCTTAAGAGAGACATACAAATAAATGATGTAATTGCCAAGAGGTAAGAAAGGCAATGTCACATTTGGGATATCTCAGTGGTTGCTTATAAATGACAAATTCTCTTTCCCTTGTGTTTTGTGACCAAATAGAACAATTATAGTTTGGGAATGGAGAGGGTATTGGAGTGTTCTGGAAAGAATAAGCCAGAAGTTCCTTTTCCATGGAATAGTTGACAGGCAGCTTTGCCTTCAGGAATAGAAAAACCTGAGCTGAACTTGTGCTGAACTTCCTCTTTATGCCTTCCTCTTGCAGATGCTTTTGATAACGATTTGATGCATACAACCTTGAAAAATATTGTTGAGGGGAAAACGGTGGAGGTGCCAGCCTATGACTTCGTGACCCATTCTAGGTAGGTGCCAGTTTTGTGCCAGGTCCCTGGCTGGTGCAGGTCGAGGTCTCCTCCTCCGCCTGCCATAGGAGCTGCCCCAACTGGCCCTTAGAGACTCTGAATGCGGAGCAAGATCCATTTAACTAAGTGCTCTGGTTTTGTTTCCTTCCACGGCAGGCTGGAAGAGACGACTGTGGTTTATCCAGCTGATGTTGTTCTGTTTGAGGGGATCCTGGTCTTCTACAGTCAGGACATCAGGGACATGTTCCACCTGCGGCTCTTTGTCGACACGGACTCGGATGTCAGGCTGTCCCGCAGAGGTGCTGCCCAGCTCCCAGACAGCGCTGGGGCCGTGGGCCTTGTCCAGCGCTCATCCCTCTCTGTGTTCATGAGAAAACACACGTTTTTTTTTTTTCCTTTCCTGTCCCAGTTCTGCGAGATATGAAACGTGGCAGGGACCTCGAGCAGATCCTCACTCAGTATACGACATTTGTCAAACCTGCCTTTGAGGAATTCTGCTTACCGGTACTAAATGGTTCATTAATTTTTTTTTTTTTTTTTTTGCAAGGGGAGAAAGAGTTGCCTGGAAATTAGCTCTTCCGTGGGTATAGCTCTTGGTATTAGTGTTTCATGAGTCTCTTCTGCCCTATCTCTTTAATCACTAAAGCTATTTGTTTAAGGAACTTAAGGTTGGTTCTTTCTGCTTGCAAAGCACCATGATAATCCACAGTGATGGCACACACTTGCTCACTGCTCTTGGCCATTTTAGCATGGGACTTTTGCCTGAAACATGCCCACACTGCACTAATTCTTAAATCTTTGGGGGAAAAAAAAATCTATTTCCAGTAGGCTCTCTGAGCAAGGAACACTGATGAAACCTGGGGCAGATCATTATACAGTCTGCTTGTTACTCTGTACAATGCGAGGCCATTTGAGGTACTTAGATACTCATATTATTCTTTGACAACAAGATTCTGTATGTGGATTAAAGACTAGTCCAGGTTTCCCTTGTTCTGGGTCAAAGCAATGTTGGAATTGTGAAGGTATTCATTGAAAATGCTGAATTTGCTAACTGATTTAGAGGGAGGGAAAAAACAGGAATGTCAAAAATCAATCAAATTTCACATGCCCGCTAGGGCCCTTGGCTTTTAGCAGAGATTTAGTAATGGCTTGTGAAATGTTGGTTAGAGTCACCTCTTAGCAAACAGAGCTCAGCCTTGAAGCCCTTGTGCCACACGCTAAGGACAGCCCATTTCAAAGGTGTCAGTGCAACATCTGACTTGATCTGCCTGGTCAAGCACCCACCTCCTTCTACCTGGTGATCCTCTGCAGAGCGACACATCCGCTCTGTTACCCAGCGTGACTTTTCCGTTCATTTAGATACTATCATGGGAATGAGCTTTAATTTGAGCAAGCTTTACCTTGGGCATTAGAAAACCCTCCTCCATCTTTGCTGCTAGATCTCAGGTGTCTGTTAGTTTCTTCCTTGAATTTAACTTTTGCCAGTGACCATCTCTGCCACCGTTTCTGTTTTGCAGACCAAGAAGTACGCGGATGTGATCATCCCCCGCGGCGTGGACAACATGGGTAAAAGGGAGCTCAGCTCTGAGGAACCCTCCTTTGGGGGTGGCTGTTGGGGGTGGTGGGGCATGGGGCACCCCTGCACACCCATGTGCTAGAAAGGGCTGTGCTAGAGGGACGCAGGGGAGCCAAGAGCGTGGCCCAGGTCTGCAAGAGGCTGGGAGAGGTACCAGCAGGAGGGACAGAGCAAGGTGCTGGCTTGGGGAGCTGCCGTTGCCGTTTGCCTCTAGCTGGGGCTGCACAAGGCAGCCAGGGGTTCATTTAAGGGTCTACTGTTAATTTAGCCATTTGAGTTGGCCAGGGTTGGGTGACCCATTGGGTGATGCACCTTTTTCTCACATCAGTCAGCCAGGAACACGTGTCCTGCACTCCCTGTTTCTCTCCGCAGTGGCTATCAACCTCATCGTGCAGCACATTCAAGACATCCTGAACGGCGACATCTGCAAGTGGCAGCGAGGGGCGGTGAACGGCCACGGTCGCAGCTACAAGCGCCCGTTCCCGGAGCAAGCCGAGAGCAGCACGGTGCTCGCGGCCGGCAAGCGCTCGCACCTCGAGTCCAGCAGCCGTCCTCACTAACCCGCCAGGGCCTGACGGAGCTGCCCGTGGTCCAGACCAGCGCCCAAGAAAACCTTGGGAAGGAAGAACTGTTAACAGAATGGTTTGTGAAGTGCCCTTTAAATGATCACAGCAGCAGAGGGGACACTGGTGTGAACGTCATGCAGCGAGGGGAGGAAGAAGGTGGATTACTGCCCCTCTCCCTGCCGAAAACCCTCTCCTTTCTCTCTTGGATGTCGCACTATTACGTTACTCATTGAAGCGGTTACAGGCAGTTCTACTTGCCTTTTTTTTTAATTTTCAAAGTGGCATCTAATGCTGTGAAGTCACCCCTGACAGTTAGGTGCTACCAGGTGTTTAATGAGATAATCCATTTCTCCAGTGCTGCTCTTCCTTAGCAGGAAACAGCTACCTGCTGCTTCTTTTTGATTTTTCTAAAAGGAAAATAGTCTGCGTCCAAGACAAGCACAGACCCTCTGGAAATAAGCAGGTCCACTTGTCTCCACCCCTGCTCTTTGGGAGCTGGCATCGCTCTCCTGCTGGGCAGCCTCCTCTATCACCTGTAGCTGCTGTGGGGCAGAAGGGGTGGCCTTATGAACACAGCAGCAGAGGAAGCTCTTCCCCAAGCTAGAGGGGAAACAGGTTCTCCAGGACAAAAGAGAACCTGCAGTTCACCACGAGGCCAGGCTTGAGAAGCAGAGTGAGGCTGGGTCCCAGTCTGTACCTGCCAAGCACCTAGGCCTTGCTGCGCTGTCTGTAGGCGAGGCTGTCATTTCTGTACCCAAATTGAATCCCCTTTTCCATAGTTATGGAAGAGTGAGCTCCAGCTGGATTGAGTTGCTCATGGAGAAGAGAAATGTGACCTTGTCAGTCTTAGTGGCCGAGGACATTTCTGTACTGCTGATTGCAGGGTCTGCTGGGCAGAATCCATCCACTTGCAGAACTGGGTAGTTAAATCAGCAAAGGGGAAAGATGGGAATTGCCCCTCCTGATACAACAAACTCTAAGAAGTTATAATCTGGACATGGTTCCACCCTCTAGTAGAGTCAGAATGCTTACCTTACACTTGAACAGTTTTAAACACGTGAATGTTCTGGTTTTCTAAAAAGCAGATGAGGCTGGAAGTATAAAATGATTTATTTCTACAATTTATCCCAGCTGAATGACACCACAGCAGCAGTTTCTGGAGAGCTTCTGGAATGAAGCATCTGTTGGGCCTTTAAAACATGTCTCTGTTGTATCTTTCTGTCACTAAGTCTGTGCTTACCGTATCTCTAATAATTGGGGGGAAGTGTTATTAGGAGGAACTTTTTTGTATTTGCTAGTTTTCTAAAACCAAAGTCTGACTGTGTTGGCTGTGGATGTTTTGCTTTGTCTAATAAATGAATCAACAGTGAGCAGAAATGACCATTTTATATAAAAGCTGTTCTTTGTGTGTTGTTTTATAAAAGTAACCCAGACACTTTTGGAGATGTAAGGAGTATAAGGTCAGCCCAGATTGGTTAGCTTTATTTCTGTAATAGATGAAGCTTTAGAGAAATGAATAAAAATGCAGACTGCACTGTCCTTTCTACACATCTTCAGCACTGTAGAAAGGGGTGAGGTTGGTACCTACTAGGAGAACACCCTGGCACAGGGGTACATGTGGATAATAGTGAAGCCAGCGAGAGAAGGAAGTTTGGTTCCTGCTGCTGAGCTATGACAGACCAAGCAAGAGATACTTCCCTAACGACTGAGCCATCAGGGCAGCTTTGAGGAGGAGTGAAATAGTCACTGAACTCTCCTTGGAGTGAATCTAGTGTTTGCTCACAGTGTCCTTGTGGAGAAGAGGATCAAGGCAGTATCGGTTACAGCAGCAGGAAGCTCTACAGTTAGAAACACCTTGGTCAGTCTATACTGCTCACTGCATGCTGTGTGCTCAGGAAGCTTTGATCTCTGCTGCAAAAGGCTGCTGCAACCACCAAAAAGAGAATCAAACTTGGCCTGGGTGCTACAGGTGCTACACGGCTTTGGGGAATGGCCTCCTTGCAGCTTTAACATCAACACTCTTCCCAGCGCGTCATGTCCAAACAATTTCCCTCTTTCTGTGTTGACGTTTGCAGGGTCCTTTAGCAGGATGGCCATTAAAAAGAGCAGGCTGATCTCTGCTGTTGTTGGGGTGCTGCTCCTGGAGTCCCTCATTGCCCTTCAGCTTGTCTGGGTCAAGGTCAGCCTGCTGCCCAAGGTGAGCACCAGTGCAGAGCAGACACGTGGCACAGATGCCACCTGAAACAAGAGCTGGAAAGGGCAGCTAAGAGGGGTAGACACCGAGACGTGTGTTTGTAATGACTTCAAGTACTACTACTGCTGAAACCTCTTCTGTAAGTGTTCTTTTACTTGCTCTTTTTTTTTTCCCTCTGTTTTAGTTAAATCTGGACCGATGTCAATTATTTGATCAGATTGGTAACATTTCAATTATACAATGAAGCCTTGGCTTTGCATAAAAGACATTTCCATTTACCTGCAACATGACCATCAGCGTAGCTGAGGCTGTCACTGCTTTCGGATGAGGATGTTCCAGCTGTCCTTCCAGCGCAAATCCTTGAGCTCAGCGACCGACAGAGCGGGGTCCCCGTAGGTCACGGGGCTGAATGTGCAGCAGACAAGATAAACCGAGGAGAACCAGGCCACAATGAATGCGCTGAACATGCTTTTGGAAAGCAGAGATCTGGGATGGAATGAGCGAAAGAGGAAAAAATGAGAAGTCAAGTTACATCAAAGTGCAGACCCTCTTTGTTGCTTTTTCCTTCCCTGTCTCCCAGAGGAAAATGCCAAAATGTGGCCAAAACCACACTGGAATGAAGACATTACTAGGAGGTGAGGGAAAAAAATGCTCCTTTTCTGCAATAACTTGCCAAACACTGGAAGAAAGACCCACGCCACTTGTTTTGGCCAGCTGTGTTAAAACCTGTCATGGCCCACATACCTGCAGAGGTGATTGCTGAGGTGCTGTAATACGACGGGAATCAGGAGAATCTGGAACGTGAGGGCAGGGAGGTAGTGGTACAGGAAGAGCGTTTTCTCCATCAGGAAGAAGGGCAGGTAATTCACAGCCCAGCCGCCAACACAGATCCTCCCCGCTGACACCCAGAGCTGCCACGCATCTGCCAAAGGGAGCACTCTGATCCTAATACTATCCTTAAAACAGCACCGCAGAAGTGCAAAACCTCTAAAACGTTACCTACTTAAATGTTTGAATTTCCTATATTTTGTGTTAATTTATATCTTTCTATTATGTTTCATATGTCATATGAAAAGCTATATGTTTTCACATACGTTTCTATTTCTATAAAAACATTTACATAGAAAATGTTATTTTCTATATTTTTGTGTTAAAAGCCCTTTAACTAACTTCATCACATGTCTCAATGGAGGGAGATGGTTAAATTATGTCATGCTTTTCTGAAACGCCTGTCAAGACAGACCAATGCCAAAATGAGGCAGCTTCCCCCTGTAACAGTGGGATGTAGTTCCAGAAAGCTCAGGGAAAACAAGCCATGCGATGGCATCTCTGTCAGAAAGAACACATCTAAAACAAATACCCCCAACAGAGTCAGTATCTCCCTCTGTTTCCTTTACAGCAGTCACAGAGGTTCTCTGTACAGCCCAAATCTAACGCCCAGAGATGGTTTTTATCAAGGGAATAACTCAAATATTATTCTGGCTGCTATATATGAGATGATGGTGACCTTTCCAAAGGCCATAAGGAATCTCTTGCTGGGCATGAAGGACAGGGCACACTCCTCATGCCCGTGTGTCTCAAATGAAAAATTTGAGAGTTACTGCACAGGGAAAGCTACCGTAGCTAAATACACAGTTGCAAAAAATGTGGTTCTGGCCCCATTAAAGTCTAGTAGAACAAGAGAATTCATCTCTATCACAGTCAGACCTTCTGGAATGTCGTAAATTCTTCTCCTTCGCCGTACCAAGTACCACAGTGACAAACACACGTAGATCAGAGCAGCAACGTTAGCTGATGCCCAGATGAGGATATTCCCAATGAGGTGGATCTGAGCCTGCAGGATATGAGATGGTCTGAGCCAGAAGAAGGAACATGCCACAATTTTTTTAGATAAGCGCAAACATGACCCACAAATACTTGCTAAATTAAAAACACAGCATATACCTGGCTAGTAACCTGATTTTTCTTGGAATGAAGCAAGCTGATAAACTTTGATGCTCTCAGGCTCTTATTTTTTTTAATGTATGACATATTTAAAAGACACTACTGAAGATGAACTCATCTTTTAAACAGAATCAGCAATGGTAACTACTAACTCAGTTTCTCCTTTTTTTAAAAAAGTACAAGAAGTGATTTCATTAAAAGAAATAATTGTAAAAGCAGTATCACATGTTAAAAAAATCATTCCCCTGGAAAAAATTATTTGCTTTGAAAAACCTACGATTCAGCATAGTGCATTCTGGACCAACTCTTTGGACTGCCCTCTCACTAGCCCTGCTCTCACCCTCACTTCTGGAGCCCACATCAGCACTGACCTGCTTTGGTCCATGGGCTCTCATTTACTCGTCTTCAGACTTACCCCAGAGGTTGGGTGCAGCCAGTAGGCAATATTTGTATCCATTGTGATCCAGTCCAGAGCAGAGGAGCTGTATTTATGTTCCGTATCTTCGTTTTTCAATGTTAGTATTTTCCACTAGACCAAAGGAAACAGAACTGAAGCCACAAATGAGGAATCAGGGATGGATGGGCAACTCCAGCTCTAAGATCTAAACTCTTAACTTGAAAGCGAAGAAAGATTTTTCATCTCTTGTACTGAGGACTGATAATTAAAATGGTTTTATTTTGTTCTAATGAAATGCACTTTCCTTAGCAAAATTCTGAGATGTTGGTAAGGGGCATCAACACCACTGATTTCACATATAAAGACATCAAGGCTCAGTTTCAGAGAGAATCTGGATGCCTAACAGCTCTTCCTCCCTTTTCATCTTTTACACAGTCATTCATGTATTCCTTACTGAATAGTACAGTTGAGCAGTTTTCTAAAGCTCCTCTAAGGGCATTCAGATTTTTTTTCTTAATTGAGGAAGCTAAACTACTCTATCAGCAAGGAACAAACAATGCCTTTTCAGACTCAGAGGTCTGCAGAATTGCAGAAATTGCAGAAATGTCTAGTTTCCTGCTCAGCAGAAGAATAAAGGACAAAGCGAACAGAAATGGAACAGGGAAGATATTCACCTGCAATTCTGCAAATTTGGCCATGAAGCTAAGGTTTTTACTGATGTCCATCTGAGTAGGAGAGTGGAGCTCCACTTCCCTTTCTTTCTGCTCTTGGCCTGGAAGAAAAAAAGCTGTCTCAGAAAGAGCAATGTAATAGCATGAAATTAAGGGATGACCCCATGCTATAACCCCGTTATACACTCAAGGGGCCTGCAACAGTCCGATGGCAAGAGACCTTGGAGGGAATTTTTAAGTGTCTGGACACCATGGTAGAGTCAGCCCACTCAAAAGCTGTTCAAACCTCTTACTGTCTAGCTGTGTGTGGCCAGAGCAGCCTGAGAACATCCTCCTCTGTCTGTATCCGGCACAAGCAATTCCATGGAAAAGAATCTTCCACCCATGTCCCACTACAGTTAAATATCCAACACAACGGGTTTTATTTCTCTCATACTACGACGGCAAATACTTTTATGCAAAACACACACCTCATGTATTAACACGACACCTCTCTATGACTAGGAGGACCTCCATCACAGAAATCTGTCTAGAGAACACGTACTTTTCCCGTATCGGTGCTCCTCCACGTTCCACACCATGCTCTGGTGGTAGCCTTTGGACAACTTCTCTCCAACCACCTCCAGCTGCCGGTATCCCCACTCAGGCAGCGATGCTCCACTGAGCTAGAAGTAAAAGATGTTTTAGTCTTACAGACCTGCCCATTTGAATTTCAGGCTGGAAACTGGCAAGCCCTAAACAAGCAGCGGATGGGAAAAAGGAATCGCTAAAAACCATGCAAAGAGTCACCACCCAGTGCTGCCTCCACGAATGCTGCACATAGAAGGTCAGCGATTCTGGCAAACACTGTGATGAGACTCTTAACTGTTCCAGCTGCTATGAGCTACAACACACAGACCCAGCACCAATCTGTGAGGTAGTATCCAAGGCTCAGCTGTGTAGAGTCATCACAACCTCCTGAGAAGCAAGACAGCTCTGCATGCTGAAAAGAAACCAGTAAGAGCACCAAAACACATACTGCCTTTTTTTTCCCCTTCACCATATCAAGCAGGTTTTTTGTTTCTGTCTATTTATTTATACGTTTGGTTTATGTGGGTTGGGTCTTTTGGGGCCAACCCAGAGATTATAAAAGTCACATGTAGGAAACAGGTTTTTCTGTCTAGATAAACCTAACACTTACCTTTAGCACTGCAGAGGTGTTCACATGAACAAATCTCACTTCTGACAGAATTGTCTTCCACACATCTGTATCAGATTCCCGATTTACAATTTCCTACAACACACAGATGAATTTGGATTGTCATTTTTTCTCAGCTGCTTCTTCCAGAGACAAGGTGTTCCTCCCCTCCCTTTAACTACTCACCACTCTCCAGAGGTTCTGTGCTGGCATGGAGATGTTATAATCAATATAACAGGAGACTTCTTGGGCGTGAGGGCTAAGAGGGGCAGCAACATCATGCCTGCAGGACATGAAAACAGTAAGTACCCGCAGACCCTCCAGTATCATTTACCAGATTTGTATGAGAAACAAACCCCAAAAGGTATTGAGTTGGCTTACACTAATTTCATCAATAAAGTAAACCCAAATAACCCATTTGTACAGACTGCACTGTTTACTCTGAAAGAGAACACTCCCATTAACAAGAGCTGCCAGGAACAGGCTTGGAGGAAGCCAATACAGGCGACTGCAGAACAAGCCCTGATTGTGACAAACAGAGAAGCTGTTCACTGGGGTTTCTGATAATGAACAAATTGGGTTTGGAAGGGACACAGCAAAAACCCAAGGTCAGGATGTTCCCCTTCCGAATCTGAGCGATATTCAAGTGCGTGCTCCGTCCCTCTGGATAGGAGTCAGGAGGCCATTTCATAGTGAAGTCTTTACAAAACAGGCAGGAATCAAGAGCAGTCAGCCTCAGCACACAGGTGTCTCCAAAATATTGTTTTAACCTACACAGCACACCCACCATCCAAGATTATGCTATGAAAATCATCAGAGCTGCCAGCTGTTGGTCTCACAAAATAGTAAATGTCTGCACTTTCCTGGAGAGAAGGCAGAGAAAGGGGAAGGATGGAGCCTCATAAATGGAAATATGTATTTACGAATCTGCAGAACCAGCATGAATTGTATCAGGTAACTATGAGTAAACATGTGTGCATCCATCACTAACCCCTTTCAAAACCCATAGCACAGCAGACTAGAAACAACTAGCAGGCAGTGATTAAGATTTTGGTTAATATCATATCCTACTGCCAAGCCAACTGCACAAAATAAATAAGCACTGAATCTTTTCCCCAGGGCACAGGAATGACCTGTGTGACTAACCATGAAGCCCATCCTAGTCCCGCTGTTTAAGAACCCATGAATAACAGATAACTTACTTACAGTGTAACTGAACATAAGAGTCCTGCACCTCCACCCCAAACAGTTATTCTGAGAAACAAGAGAACACTGAGGTTTGGAAGAGGTTGGGGAAAAACAGTCTTACGTGTTGAGGTATCGCGTTGTGATCCCATGCACCAGCTGCACAATGTGTCCGTGTCTGACAGGACGGGGTGGGTTACTCACCACCAGCTGCTGCCTGGTGGAGTGAGACACAAGGGGAAGTGGTTACCCTCTTCTTTCTAAATAATGCAGCCTTGTCAGGACCAAACTATCAGGTGAAGAAGATGTAGATATGGATAAAAGGAGAGATGGTAATATGAAAAATTCAAGAAATTGATAGATTATACCATAATGGAAACAAGGCCAAGGCAAAGGAGAGTTAAGGACAGAATGACTCAGGGGACTGGTAATGGGATTCCGACAACCCAGCCTTAGGTCAGTGTCTGAATCCAGGTCAGCCAGGAGCGAGTCCAGATTATTCCCATCTGACAGCTGCTTGGAGGCTTCCGTGAAATGAGAAAGTGCTTCAGTGAGAGCTGACAGGTGTTCTTACCACCACCACTGTCACTTCTGGTAGAGATTAATGATTATCTCCATGAAGGAGACCAAACTCAACTTGCCTCTGAACAGGCCGGGTGCGTGTCCTGGCAAGAGGCAATGCTGCAGCTGATGTAGCTGCTGCCTGGACTTGATCACTCTGTGAGGCTCACAGGCAGCCTACCTATTCCCCAGGGCTTTTAAGAGTCTTGAGTCTGAAAAATTTTAAGGAGATACCATTTTCTGTGGTTCCCAGAGTCTGGTAGAGTCTACCCTTGTAAGTACCTTATCCTTGTAAGGTTTGTACCATGGCCAAACTTTCCTGGTGTGGATAAGATTTACAATGGCACACAGTCCTGCTGGCAGGACTGTTTATGCAGTTCCCAGAGTAACGTGATAAACCAACAAAAGCAACTTTTTGATCAGTATAAAATGACATCACACAAGGGCTTTCACTGGCAGAGCTGCAGGAACAAAGAGTCCCGCTCCTAACTGACAGTCACACGGGGGAAACGCTCAGTCACGGACACGCACCTGGAATCCCTCCTGATGCGGCAGGCTCTACGGTTCAACCCACATTTGAAGTACAAAGAAATATTCATTCTGCAAAAGTGATTTCTCCTACTCAAGTTTGATAAAACTCATCAAGGCAATTTAATGCCAAGGCTTCCACACTTCAAAAAGGCAGAACTTCACTTTCATGCATAGCACCTGAAGAGTTCCCATCAATCTCACTCCCCTTTAAAGTTCCCTTTGCCGCACTGCACAACTCAAGCTCTGGTGGGAACAGAAAAGAGAATTTCTGAGCCTTCAGCAATGCTTCTAACATAATGAAGATGATAGGGAAGCAAGACAGCCTGATCAACTCTGCAGCGGAAATGATTTTCCTCGGGGTTTCAACCTCCATAAAGAGAGAACAGTTAGGTCCAGTCTAAGCTCAGTACTACTACTGTGTGCTTGCAGCAGGTTGCCAGTTAAGTCTCTTGCATACTCACATTCCCGGATCTTTGACAATCCACCAGTTGTTCACATCCTTGAAGGGATAACACGTCACCTGCTGTTGATGGGAACTACCTCGGCCATTATCGTACCTGAACAGAAGATTAAAACAACAGGAATAGTGGAATAGTACATGTCTGTGCTCAACACGCACAGCAATACAGACTTGCATCAGATCACTGGCTCCTCTCCTACAGAGCACAGAGAACCTGTGCATTTACAGTGTGCTCAGAAGGCTTAATGGACAGACTGCCAGAACCCAAACTAAGGTATCTGGACTGTCAGATGAACCAGGGTGTATTTTCACCGTAAGATTAAATAATAAACCTGGGATTCCTCACCTGATGGGATAAGTGTTCTTGTGAGAATGGAGCCAACACTGCATGGGTTTGCCCAACACATTCCGCAGAGTAATCTGGGAGCCATAAGCCACTTCTAAGGGTTGGCCCTGAGTGATTCGAGCTAGCCCACCCTGCAAAGCATAACGTGAGGGTGAATGGGAAGAAGAAACTGCAACCAGAGGCTGTCTAAATCCTGGTAAGAGTCACTTCTCACTAAAACAGCAGTAGCTCAGCCAAATGCCTTCCTTCCTGTCTGGTTGTATCTAAAAAAGCACACTGCTAAAAAGCGTTTCATTTGCTACTACGATTTCTATCCTATTTCTTCTTTTTCTTTTTCTTTTTTTTATTAAGCAGCATTACAGCACAAAAGCAGTAAAATGTCATAAAAGGAATAAATCTGCTGACTCAAAATAACAAGAGCGCAGGTGTGACCACATTTCTTTTACCTCCAAGCTGGCTTGGAAAGCACTTGTCATAATTTGGTCATGAGGCCCAGAGCGGTACAGCAAAGCCAAGTGAACATAAAAGAAGGACAGGTACATGGCCACTGGGATGATGATGAGGGCCAGTCCTCGAGCCAGAAAATGGCACATCAAGGAAACCTAGAACACAGAAAATTCACTGTTTTCATGCCTCAGATACTAAAATTACTGCTGTACATGACTTGTTTTACTTTTACAAATTCTACAATATGACATATGCAAACTATGATATGGGACTGTAGTATAAGAAACAGCTACAGGTAGAATTGTGACCTGTAGTTTTGGAAGTGTCTCAGGTATTTCTTGTTATGAAGGGTTCCACATAATGTATTCTGAATGCTGTGCTACCTACATTGGACAAATTTTGGTCTCCAATCATATGCCAGAAGTGGAGTCCTGCGATGACCAAAAGCAGCATATAGGTGAACAGGCCCATATATTTTACCCTGAGAAAAAGAAAAAAAAAAATCAACTGGTTTAACACCTATACACATCTATGACTGTTACTTAATGCTAGATGCATACATTCAGATTCTCTCTTGAACAGGATGCATTTAAATCTAAGGCTTTCATTCATGACAAGTTCAGTATGCCAATATACATGCGCTTCAAGGCTTTAACCCTAGAAGGCATAATTTGTTTGCTAATTAAATTAAAAAACTGGCAGTGACAAAGGCAGAGAACCTTCTTCGTAACAAGGTGATAGATCAGAAAGCACTGAGTCACTAAATTCAGACTTACTGAAGCTTGAGAGGACTATGAAGGAGGGGTGAAATGGTGATGCTAACTTATAAAGATATCTCTGAGAAATACATTTATGTTCTTCCCAAGACAGTACTCTTTAATGTCTGTAAGTACTCTTTAATGTATGTAAGTTGACATGTTTACTTCAGAAACAGTCTGTTGGGCAGGTAAGTCAACTCACAACAACCATGCATTGGTGCTTACCCAACTGCACACGAACAAGCTACTCCGGTCAACAGAAGCCAAAACCACCAGCTTCCAGAAAAGGCACTTAAATAAAAGGACAAAAGAAAGAATGTTACAATGACAGCTGAATAAATGCTTGGATTTCTAATACACTTGGTTGAATACAGGTAATTTAACTTGGGAAAAAAGTCTGCAGGACACCACTAATTCCTACACACTCAGAGGTACCTTGTATACAACCTCTATCCTGCCAGGAGGGCAGGATAAGATCCCAGGGGCAGGTCAGCCTTGGAGGTTCAGGAACCATACCTGGGTCCACCTTTCCATGGAGGATAGACATAGAGAAGAGATGGAGGGATATGGATGTAGGTAGGAGGAAGAGAGATGCAGGAGGAGGCTCATCACTAAAGCACCTGATACGGGTAGTTCAAGGGGTGGGGAAAAAAAGGGATAGGAAGCAAATCCTGAAAAAAAATAGTTCCACTTTTTCATATGTTCCAGAAAAAAATACTCTCAGAATCTGTTGCTTGTTTGCTTGTGTCCTTCCAGGTTTGGGATATCAGGAAACACTGTGCTCACATCTACCTGATGAGCTCCAAGTACAACCAAATTTGGGGATCCACATGACCAGAACTGCCAAAAGTGTGAGCAGAGCTCAAGGGGCAGCGCTAACAGCGTCTGTGCTTGGAGAACTCCCCCTTACAGAGAAAAAAGTGGACCCGCTTCAGAGCAGTGCTCGGGAGTGGAGTGCAGTGGAGTTCAGTGGAGTAGTGTGGGATAATACGGCATGTAGTGACATGGGGAAAGGTGGAAAAAAGGTGACAAGCAGCATGTGGTAAAGCAGAAGAAGGTGAAGTAAAACTGGACGAATGTGGCATAAAGTAGCCCATGACATTTGACATGTGGGGTTAACCTTTGACCATTCCAGCATAACCCTGGCCCTTTTGGAGTTGACCTTCGCTCATCTGCAAGGTCCAGGCTCGAGGTCCTGGGTCAGGTCTGCGGTCAGGTCCAAGTTCTGGGTCCTTCGTTAATCTCCAAGGTCAGGTCTGAGGTCAAAGTCCAGAGTCAAGGTCCAGGGTCATGTCCCGTGTAAGTGTCATCTCGCATAGGAAATTGGTAGCAATTAGGGTGGAATAAAGGAAGATAAAGCTTTGTGGAGTAAAAAGTGCTAAATTGGCAGAAAGCAACCTGGAGTAAAGTGCAGCCAAGTGGTGGGTCATAAAGACATGTACCTTGGAATAAGGGGGTCTGGAGCACACTGGAATAACATCCAGAAAAAATGGCATAAAGAATAAGGAAGTGTTGGTAAAGTGTAATGGAACAGAGTGGAGCAAAGTGATGGGATATCAACTGCAATGCCTAGAAGTAAAGTTGTCTCAAGTACAGTGGAATAATATATAGGCCTAAAATGCAGCAAAGTGGGGTAAAGCAGAATCTCCTTCTCTGGAAATATTCCAAACCCGCTTGGACACAATCCATGCTCTAGGTGATCCTGTGTGTGCAGGAGGGGTTGGACGAAATCAGCTCTACCCTTCCAGCCTTTACGATTCTATGAAAGTGAAGTGGTGCAATGTGGCATCTTAAGGTGATAAATCATAGAATTTACAGAGAGGGGAAGTGAGTTTCAGAACACTGGAGTGACTTACAGAAAAAAAAAAAGAGTCTGTGATAAAAAGAGTCATCAAAGGAATGCAAAAGGATCAGCAAGAATACAGCTTTACCTATAGCTCTGTGAATTGTAGAACTTCAGGAAGCACAAAACTGCAAGCAGGATAAAAAATATCAATATTGATTCCAGCAGCATGAACCTCGATTGAGTGATCAAAGAGTTCTCTGTTGAAAAAGAGAAATGAACACAAGATTAGGGACTCTTATTTGGAATCAAGGAAACTACTAGGTAAGTGCTCCAGCTCAGTAAATAACATGATTATGCAAAAGAGGCTACCTCTGTACAAATGGCCCATCTATTTCCTATTTTGTTTTGAAAATGAGCCTCGAATGCCCCCCTCTGCACAGCTGTAGGTATTCTTCCTTTTACAGGTTCTGAAAGTTTAAAGGGATAAGGAATCTCCCTTGTTGTATGAAGAATGTGGCCTAAGGGATTAATCTTACCTAGGAGAATCAGAAGGGCAGCTCCAAGTGCAGCACAGTGGGAGAAGTGCATTTCTACCAAAATCTGGTATGCTAAAGGGACACAGAGGGCACCAGCCAGCGCTGGCAGGAGTCGCAAGGACCAAACAGGAACATTCAGGCTATATTCTGGAATAGGAGAAAACAGTGATACAACAATTTAGAAACTGCAGAGAAGCTGGTTCAATACAGAACTCCTTAGGACTACAACTTGTTGAATGTTTAACAAATAAGAAAACTAAAATCAGTTCTTACCAGCTCCAATTCTGTTCCATAGGAAGTTTCCATCAAATCCCCCTAAGTAACCTAAAAAAAAAATCAGAATTTCCAGTGTCAAAATTGGAGCCTAAGAATGGGTGCTAAATAGCTCTGAACCATTTCGCTAACACACAGCTCCTCCACAAATGGAAAGCCTCTTTCCGAAAAAATCACTCCTCTCTCCTACTGTTTTGCCTCTAACAGTGCTTGATAAACTGTAGAAGCATGAAGAAAACACACTGGAAACAACAAACTGTCAGTGCCAAAGGTGTAGGTAGATTTAATCCATCCTTCCCATACACAGACACCTGTAAATTGTGCACGTCTCACACCGAGGAACTCAGGCCTTACACTCAATTTGCTACTTATTATTTCTAGTCACCAGCACTTCTCACTTCATATTCCTCTTCACTCAAATGCCTGGATAATGAGATAACAGATATGTGGCTCTGTCACTTCCCAAATACTCAGGTTATAGCCCTGTTACGATACTACATAAGGAAAATCCTAGCTCTACATCAGCCCTTCTAAACTGCCTTTTATTTTTCCCCAATGACATGAATTGGCAACTTATATTTAAACAGAACCTTTCTAGCAAGAAATGCCCTACCTCCCAAAGCCAGCAGCATATGGCCAAAAGGGGGGCCACTGTCATCCACGAAGAAGATTCTCTTCATGTAGAGGGAAACAAACTGGCCATAATAAACTTCATCAAAACTGAAACACAACAGACAAAAAACATGTTAAGTGTCACTGGAAGCACCTGGCAAGATACAGGGATCTTAGGGAAAGAAATTCTGTTTTGTTGGCAGACGGCTAAAAATACAATACACACATGTTTTAAGAAAAGGATTCTGTGGATCAAATAGGAAGTAAAACATTTTACTCACACTACAGCCCGGGGATAGGAAAGCCCCCGAAGACGACTTATTAATCCCATCACAGTCAATGCCAAGAGGTTGATATTTATCTCCGCTGTGACCACAACTGGATTCTTCAGAAATCCCAACATCCTGCCAAAGGTCTGTTCAAGAAGCTCTCTTCAACTAAGAAAGAATCAAGTCACTCTTTTGCTATCTGAAGAACACCTGACAGAAAGCAATGCGCGCTAGTTTCGGCTACTAGTAACCGATGGCACCCCGACTCGGTTTCTTGACTTATGCATGTATGTTTTCCACTCTACAGACAGCAGTAACTCTAACTGTGAAAAATAATGAAGTTATTAATGTCCCTTCCCCACTATAGCTTAATTCAAGACCATATTCTGCTGCTCTGCACGCTACGCAAACCTCCCAGGGCAAACTGTGGCACTAATGGTACACAAGGGTGTACTTTAGGTAGGGAGATTTAACCATTTAGTCATTAATGGCTAACGGTAACAGTACACAAGCCAGATGCTCAGGCGCTAGGCTGCTATTGCATCTTTTTATTTATTTATTTATTTATTTTCTTGGAAACTAAGCCTCTTTGGTAGGTCAGGGGAAGCCCACAAATACTCTCTAGCAAGGCTGGCGTCTCCTCAGCTCAGCACGGCTGGAAGCCAACGGGATGAACCCCTCCGCACGGCCGGGATGAGGTGGGCACAGGGCAGGACGGGCGCGTATCTCGTGCCTACAGACACGAGTCCTGTCCCGCCTGCCCTCTGCACGAACCCCCCTGCTACAAAGCTGCCCCTCATGCTTGCTGCAGGACCCCCCCCGAAGCCGTGTGCCCCTCTTGAGCCCGTCGGGGGTCCCCAACCAGCCTCATTCCCTCCCCTGGAGCTTTATGGGGGGGTAGATGGGACCCTGACCAGGCCTCATACCCCTCCCTGCCCTGGAATATTGTGAGGGGGCAGCGGGATGACCCCCCTCAAGGTCTCACTCCCCCTTTTCAGCCTTTTGCGGGGCCACCACGACCACTCTGCCCCCTCCAGGCCTCGAGCTCCCGGCTGAGGGAGCCCCCAACCCCAACAGGGCCCCAACCCACGGCGCCCCCCGCTGCGCTAACCCAACACGGGCGGGTACCAGAACCGCCGCCCCCGGCCTCGCTGCCCTCCCTCGGGCCTTACGGAGCGGCGGGGGGCGGCGAGGCCCGGCCGAGCGCGGGGCCCCTCGGGGCGGCGGCGGCTCCGGGGCGGCCCCGGGCCCGTCCCGCTCCCGCCCGCCGCGGCCACGCCGGCTGTGCCGTCACGCGCACGCGCGTTGCGAGGGCCACGCGATGAGGGGCAGAAGCCGCCATGGCGGCGCCGCC
>JAWLRI010001031.1:4151239-4209460 GCA_034781795.1 Crypturellus tataupa
AGGGGGAGCCGCTTCTCATTTAACTTTAATTTATTTAATTATTTTAACCAAAACGAAACGACAGGAGTTTTTCTTTTCTTTTTCTTTTTTTTTTTTTTTTGAGAAAAGCATAATCTGCTTTATTTTTTTTTGTAACTTTTTTATTTAAATAAGGAGAATTCTTTCATATGGAAAGAGCTAATACAATCACATATTTGAAAGGAGAAACAATAGGTACTGAAACGAGGGGGGGAAAAAAGGGGCAATAAAGTGTGCCGCAACTGGCCTGGTGATGCCGTGATTCGAGTTCCGGTCCGAGGAAGAGTTTCCAAAAAAAATATAAACAGGTTTTGCACGTTACACGATTATCCATCGTCTGCCCTTTCAAATATCTGGTCTACATGGAAAGACGAAGAGAGGAAAGGCCAAAAAAAAAAAAAAATTACTATACAGGTTCGATGAGGTTAAAAGCTTTAAGGATACAATATCCCCTTGAGAAACAACAAACGCGGTTTATACAGAACGGGGAGGAGGACTGCGGCCAGGACGACGCCGGAGACGTGCGGAGGAGGGAGCGCCTCGCCGCTGCGCTTCCCGCATTGCCAGGTACTGCTCGGGGCTCGTGGTCTTTGGATCAAAACAAAGAACGGGAAAGGAGGGCTGGAATAAGTCCCACCGCTTTTGCAAGACCCTCATCTCTCCTCGCCGCGCCACGTCTCGGGATAACGCGATGCCAGCTGCAAATCAATCCTTACCAGGAAATCTTTCTGCGCGCGGAAACGGTGCTGCCGTAGGTCAAAAACAACCCTCGCTTCAAAGAGTTAAGCTGCGTTTAACCGGGCAGAAGCAGAAGATGTGGTTGAGGAAACGGAACAGAACAGATCGTAGCATGCAGTGGTGCTCACCTGGTGGTGAATATTGTAGCCTGCCGAAAGGTGAGACATAGCCAAAGTGCTAAGCTCGTTTTTTTACTATAAATCTATAAATACACGGGAACCACAGGGCAGCTCGTAGCTTTGAAGCGTTCTTGCAAGGAAACTGTTAAAGAGAGCGCCCCTCTGCATGAACACAAACACGTATGGGAGTCCAATGGGCTGCAAACACATTCAGAGTCACTGACTGCAGTGCAGAACTCACAGGGCAGAGCCAGGAGTGAATTATGAAAGAATCAGCAGTATCTGTTTCACTAGTGACTGTGCTGCTTCCATTTGCCATTTAAAAATATATTGGAGCCTGCAAAAAATATGTATTTTTTTCCTCTTCCCTTCTTCCTCCCTAACCTTAAGTTTGTTTTTTAAATTAAGAGCCAAAAGCAGGCTGAGCTGGAAAGCAGCACTGAACACGGCTGCAAGACCCAGTCACATACGTGCTTCAGACCTTCAGCTGAACAAACTAACTAAGGAGCAGCAGAGTCAGCCTCTGAATATTTCTGCTTCACCAATTGTTGCTGAAAATGTGGATTCCACTTCTCCCTCCCACTACACACTGCATCTTTCCTAGCAGGAGAAGCCTGCTACTTGGTAGCTCATTTCCAGCTAAAATAAAAATAGCAGCAAGGGAAAAAAATCACTAGGGTGCTACCCTAGAGCAGTGGAGATGGCAAGGAGAAGTAACCCCTATAAATCATACCCATGTTCTGTACATCTCCACCCTCTTCCTCCCTGCAAGCAGAATTTATTTACCTACCAGAACATTTTTGTATCTTAAGGATCAGAGACTTTCCTTTAGGATGAAGAGCACCACAAAATGCACTAACCTTGCATTAGCTTCAAACAAACAAAAACATATGCTACAGAAGGATATTGCACCATTGAAATTTGGGCTCTAAATCTGCTTTCCATCACAAAAAAACTCCGTTACGTGAAAGAGAGTCTTGCCAACTGCAGCTGACAGTCACGCAAAGGTGAGGAATGGAATGAAGCTCACATGCATTTCTTGGCCTTTCCTGCACAGAATAATTCAGACATAATATATAAATAGAGCAGTGAAACAATTACTTTTTCACCTAGACCTACAACATCAAATACGTATAAATAAATTCTAGTGTTTTATTCTGTTAGGGGAAGAAATAGAGGAGATAAAAGAGAAAGAAGGATGACCTTTTTCAACAGGAAGAATTGTAGTTCTGATGGCATTTACACCAGAGGGACTGCAACATCTTGTATCTAGCAATAACCTGATTTCTCCAACACATAAGACCATTTTCAAGTCGTACAGGTGGGAGAAAAGAGGTTAGTGTCTTTGTAAAGCTTAAGTAGTGTGTCTAGAGGTAGGGAAGAGATGAGAAGAGGGAGGCTTGGAAAAGTCTCTGTAGCCATTACAGTTAGAACCTGGGCTAATATTAGCTAGGGCCAGCTGGGCAGAAAGACAACATAAAGGAAAAAAAACAACTCTTGTTGTTCATGATATTCCAAGGAAGAAAAAGAGTGGGATGACTTACTGAGGGAGCAATCTTTGGAAAATCCTGGGAGCAGGCCTAGCAGATGAAGAGGCTGGTCTGGGAGATGTCTGAAGGCTAGGGAATTACTTGTCCCTAAATCTTAAACCCTGTACTTTGGAGGATGCTAGAGAGATACTGGCACACCCTGCTCTGAAGATAAAAATCCACAAAACAAGAGAGGGAAAAAAAAAGAGCTTTTATTTTTCTTAAAGTACCATCCTATCCCTTTCCCTTTGGGTTCTCTGCCATGCGCAGTGGGGACACCTGTGGAGAGGGGACGTTACTATGCCTAAGTTAGTTTAGGTTTCTAAGCTCTTTTTAAAGCTATTGTATAAACATTCTGATTTATACCTAGCTTAAAACTTCAAATGCATCTCTAAAAGTTATGAAGAATCTTTCCCAGAAAGGGAAAAAAAGCAAACAAACAAAAACACCTTTCAGATCCTTTCCCAAGTACATTCTTTGTTCAAAATATCTTCTTTGGAACCACCAACAAATGACTTGCTGCCATCTAGCAGAGGCAGATGGGACAGACAATTAGCAAGCTATCATCTACTGCAGAAATGAAGTTTTCCTTCCCTCATTCCAGAGTGACCAGCCTACTTTACATTTTGAAGGAGTTAAACAACACAAACCAAGTTAGCTGAAAGTAGCTCAGTTTACTTACACCTGACTTTCAGCTGAAGGACTCCAAGCACTTTCAGGAACTTTTAAGTCCATCCTAAAAGTCCACACACACACACATACACACACACGCACCCCCCAAAACCAAACAATCCAAGAAATAAAACCCAGCCTCCTCCCCCGGGACCTTCCTTTCATAGAGCATCAAATACTGCTGAGAAAGCATAAGGTGGCAAGGCTGTATATGCAACTGCACCAGAAGGAAAAAACCCTTTGCTGTTCATCTGGGAAAGGAGAACAAAAGGATGATTCCAAATCGCCTCTGTAACCATGTGCTTCCAACGCCAGAAAAAAAAGGAGCTTCTTTGTATGCTAGAACAGCTGCTTTGCAAAGGAGCTCCCTTCCTCATGTGATTCGATGCGAGGTTTACAGGAGGCTGCGAGTTAGAAAGAGGAGCAGAAACAAGATCTTGGGAGAAAGGAGAAGAGCAAAGCTAGGAGAGCAGCCCCAAGGGAGGAACACAACACAGAACTAGTCTTAGGAGACCCGAAGAATGAGAGCGGCCAAGGTAGGGAGCGTAAGAGAGCATCACAACTACAAAAAGTAGTCCATACAGACCCGTTGGCTCTAGCCAACTCTTCTGACCCATGTGAGGTGAAGACATTTTTTCTTAACAAGAGTGTACATTTTGTAAATCTATGATTTACATTTTGCTGCATGTTTACAGTCACTAAAAAAAAATCCCAAACCCACAACAAAACTAGATCCAGATGAGCTTGCAACAGAAATTCGGTGATTTTTTTTCTTAAAACGAAAATGCCACATTTTGTTGTGCACAAGGCACCCCAAAGCTACAATTAAAGTGGTGCAAGTTTGAAGATTAATGCACTGATTTACAATATACCTTTAGTACACATTTACTTCTAATGCAAGCATTGCTTCTAGCTTAGAACAAAAATACTGAAAAAATGAATGCCTTAACTGTCCTGTATTTCTCTTAATCAAGTAACCTGAAAGGCTAAATCAGCTGGGAAAAAATACACTCAAACCAACTCAGGTTAGAAGAGTCGTGATTCTTGAAGTAGCGGAGAACCATATACAAAACTAAGCAAGGCTCCGTCAGAACATTTCTGTTGAAGAGAATTCTTTTCTGGAAGGAATGAGGGAGGCAGAAAGAAGGGAAAATGAGAGAACATATAAAAGTTCTGCTATAAACAAAGATATAGCATTTTTTTTTTGTAAAAACCTCAGCTGCCTTTAAAATGAAAAACCTCAAACTAACCCCTCTCCCCCAGTTGCCACTCCGCTGAGACAGAAGTAGGGAAGGAGAAGGACGGGCTTTGCCAAGTGAGCTATCACAGCTACCTGCAGATGGGGTGGGGGAGAAATGGCTGGAGCCACTTAAAAGTCACACGGGGCTTGGCGGTTGGTTTGTTTTAAAGCAAGCAGGTCAATGTCATATCCACTGTTTCAAACTGCTTTGTTGGGAGAGGGGCTTGGATGATGTCACTGTAATCAGTCAATGCGGGGTGGGGAGTGGATCTGGCGAGATTTTCCAGAGATCCAGCGGGGTCCAGTCTACGCTGTGGTGCCTCCCAGCCAGCAGAACCTGCTGGGCATCAGGGGTGCTCCTAGGCCTTGCTTTCCTCCACTTTCACTGCCTGAGGTTTGATCGCTCCTGTACGCACTGGCTTCATCTGGTTTGTGGAGGCCGTTTCTTGCAGCTTTACTGCTCCCAGATTGGCTTTCGTTTCATCCACCCGCTGCTTTGCCTTTGGACATACAGAAACAAAGCATTAGCTACCAAAGAGAACTCTAGCCAGATATTAAAAAAAAAAAACCCACAGACCGTGATCAGCATTCATGAAAGGCATACATTTGCTCCAGAATTCAAGCACTTCTGTCACATATTGCTGTCTAAAAACACCTCACACATACTATCTCAAAGTGACTCACAAGCTTGTCAGAGCAAAGAACCCATAAAAATCTCAACAACAGATAACATAAGCAGTGTGGCACAGGTAATCCTCTAATCTCTCTGGAGTGCGAATCAGACAGCTTTACTCTTTCGCTCAGTGCAACATCCACCCACATAAACAAACTCACTCTCTCTCCGCAAAAGGATAATGACTCCCATGTACCGTTCTAGTACACAGGTCTTTCTGCCTGTGTACAAGGTAGTACTTAAAGAGCAGACACTACCGGGTCGAGCAGAGAGTACTGATATTCACTACCTGTTGTACGTAGTGTCCTTGCACGGAGCCCATACTAACAGCTGGTCCAGAAGGCTTCCCACTTGGGCTGGCAGAGCTAGGCCTGGAAATCGAAGAGTCGACAACATTCATGGAGTAAATTCTACAATGGAATGAGAACCTTATTCACATGTGAAAGAAAAAAAAAAAGAAAAAAGAAAAAAAAAAAGAGACAGCAGAAAGCAGTTGTAGACACAGTGTGAGTTTTTACTGTGAGGACTAGTGAGTTTCCCAGCCCAACATACAATACATGGATTAGTTAGGAAAGAAAAAAATATAGCAGTGCACACCTCAAAAGGCTCAGCAGCCTAAAGGGTTGCACTACGCACACATTAGCCCCTCTCACCTTCAGTTTGAGAATACAAGGCAGGAACTAAAGCTATTCAATAATGTCAAACTTCTCCAGCTTAACAAGGAACAGGAAAGCGCACATTTCAATTCCAATTTGCCCTTAAGGCACAAAAAATTAGTAACTTCACACACTTCTCTCAGGAACAGAGAGGCAAGTCAGAAACACACTGCCCCAATCAAAAACAAAACCATGATGACACACTTTCATATCAGTATTTAGACTATAATAAGCACACTCTGCACGTGAAAATCCAAGTGGATCTTGTAGAGATCTTGTAGAGTGCATCTTGTCACTGCAAGGCTAAGTTTTGTCAGTGTTTACCTGTATGCATGTGGTGACGGTACAGATGCTCCAGAGGACATACTCTGTTTACCATCGGAGAAATGAAACCCTTTCATTTCCATTTGGGAGGACTACGGAGAAAAATGAGTGAGAGCACATGATCTTTTACCTCCATTACCTCATATAAACCTTTAAGTCAAATCTTTGCCCTTGTACCCATGATGCCCATTAAAAGCAGAAACATTTTTTTTTTTAGGTGAAGAAAATGGGGCTAATAAGTGAAACGGTCTGTTTGCATTAAACTAAGCCAGCAGCACAAACAAATATAGAACCTGGAAGTTAACTGCTGTGCTCTCCCCTAGAATAGACAAACTTATGATAGGAATCCATCAAAGCAAACATGACATTAATATAGGTATAATATTAATATAGGTAACTGAAATGGACAAGCTTCATAACAGTGTGAAATATCTGGGCAGTATTCCAACTGCGTCTGGAGCTCATCGCCCCTCGAGAGGGGAGGTGAGCTCCAGACTCCCTCTGGGGAAACCTGCATAAACATGTACTAAAACTGGAGACTCCAAACTGGATCAAGGCAGGATGTGGCTCCCTGCGAACAGAATGATGAGCAGCAGCAAAACCTTAGAACTGCTGGCCTGTACTTTGGAGACAATAGGAAAAGGACCTTTCACTGAAACACTAATCCTTGGCTTTGGTATTTAAGGATCCTCAACAAGCCAATCTGCCTGTTAACAGGCAGGATCAAGGAGCAAACCTTCGGTGCAATGGGAACGGTTAAAGAATGCAAAGATGAGCATGCAGGAGATGATCCTTACCTCCCTGCTGGTTGCAAGAACAGAAGGCTGGGATCCAGGAGGGATGATTCGTCGGGGAGCTCCTACAGACAAGTTCTGCCCCTGAGGAAGCTGGATGGACTGTGGTAGAAGCAGGGGCTGCTGGCCAGAGCCATAGCGGGGCAGAGGAAGCTGGGAGCCAGGCACAGGCATTGTTAACTGCATGACAAGTACATACAGTTACGAATTAATAGCAATACTGGGTTTCATACCCTCTCTCTTAGTATCCTGAAAGTGCAGCTTTGCTATAAGGAGCCTAAAAGCAGTGTACTAAGGCACAGAATAAACACAAGAGCACTGAAACAGGTTGCCCAGAGAGGCTGTGGAGTTGTCCTCTGGAGATGTTCAAAACCTGCCTGGACCTGATCCTGTGCCACGTGCTCTAGGTGACCCTGTTTGTGCAGGGGGTTGGACTAGATGATCACTAGAGTCCCTTCCAACGTCAGTCATTCTCCAACTGTGTGATGGTTGTGACTGCCCCTGCACAAGGGGACACCTCGTAAGCTCTACTCACCTGTGTGAGCTGAGAGTCCATCATCTGGGAGGCTCCCATGCCAGCTGCCTGGTTTATTTGGCCTTCATAAACCAGTGTCTGGCTTCCGTTCATTGGCTGATAGGGGGACCCAGACTGGGTTTTTACCACCTCCAAGGGCTGCATGCCCGGGAAGGCAGAATACGGAGGCTTTAGAGCAGTGCCTCCTGTCAGGACCATGGTGCTGGGCTGAGACAGACTGGGGTGCATATACACCTGAGACCTGCAGAAGGAAAAACAACACAAAACGACCCACATCAGTGTGCAGTAAACCTTTGGAGGCTTCACATACACACCCCTTCCAAGCTGTGTTTGGCTTGGGGTTAGCAAGCAGTTTTCACAGCGAGTATCTACTAAATGGATAGTTTAGCATAAGATGCACTATCGGTTTCCATTTTTCTTGTAAGGTTTTATATTCTTTTATTTTCATTTTTAAGTCCTTATGACCGTGTTCTTGCTTTTCCTGTGCCCACATACTCTTGCTGTAATGATACTTGTGCTGATTTTTAATTTGAATCTTACTCATTTCTGCCACAGTGCTGGCATTTGTTCTGTTCATGTCTTGTAGTTTATGTCCAATAAAAAGGCAGTTCTTTAAGCTCCCTATGCAGGTACTCATCTCCGATCAAACTACCTCTTAATCTTCTCCCCAGTAATAAGCCAAACACAGTAAGCTCTAAGCTCTGGGTTTCTCATTAAAGTTTTATTTCTACAACACAAGCCTTTGCTTTCCTATCTCTCCCCAAATCTGCCTCCTCCTTCTACAGTGTAAACACTGCGATTGAATGCAGTTTTGCAAAGATGGTCTTTGCTGCCATCCTATGAAGAAGCATCCTACAAAGAGCCCCATGTGCTCTGATACCCTCACTTTCTTCCCAGGCAAAGATATTATGTGAAGAAACAGAATGTCAGCAAAAGAGGAAAATAATAAGAGTGGGGAATGTCTGATCTACATGCCTGGCTACTTGGAACATAAAGGTTCAGACAATGAGGAATTGAACAAAGGAAGCTGTTACCTGAAGGGTTGTATGGAGCTGTAGATCTCCTGGGACTGGGAGACGGGCAGGCCACCCCTCAGCCCAAGCTGAGCTTGGGCTTGTAAGGATGTGTGGAGGGAAATGGGAATTTGCTGAGCAGCAGCAGCCTGTAGAAGAAAATGACTGTGAGGTACAGCAGACAAAAACTATCCCAGACTGTTAAAAAAACCATCGTTTTCCTCGGTCAGTCAGTCTGCTGTGACAATCACCTACCCCACAGTGTGGGTAATTCCACTGCCACTGCCTCATTCCACAATAGAGCAAAACATCGACAGGGGAAGCAACTGCACAGGCACCTGGGAGAGACTGATGCTGCCAGAAGTATTGGATGGACACCCCTGGGGACCAACAAGTTCCACACACAGAACAGGCCATTTACTGGCAATAACGATCCTGGTTCTCTTTTGCCTGCACTCTTATCCCTAAGTGATTCCTCCCAATGCTATCAAGTTTCCGTAGCCTATTTACTAAGGCCACTAAAACTGTCCATCAGTGTTGACAGGTTGGGAGTTTTACAGAAAATCACTCTACCTCATTCAGACTTCTCAGCATCTGCTTCAGCTCAACCAAAGACATCAGTGCAAAAAAAAAAAAAACACCATTCCTTCCCTTCAGCCTCTCTAACATGTGACACCCACTGGGATGCAGCAAGGAATCTGAAGCTCCTTTGGGCTTGCAGGGAGATAAATGATACTTTCCATTCCTCAAATGCCACCCCTGAAAGCTTGGTGAAAAAACATTAGCCAGTTGCTTTTCTCCCTTACCTGTTGGTAGCTTTGCTGCTGAGGTATTGTCTGAGGGACCAGGCGGGGCTGACTTGCAAACACATGGCCATCCAGATACAGGGGTGGAATATGGTTACCTAAACATCAGAAAAGGCAGGTTATAATTCAAGGCAGAGCAGGGATACACAGAGATCTGCACAGTACCCTGCACAGAGACCTGAAGGTCAATCAAGCCTATTCCCCACCTCTTGGGCACCAGCTCAGCAAGTCAACTGCACATTTAACAACAATTCAGAAGTGCCAGTAAAATTCCCAAGTCCACATACAAATCAGAAGCCCAAGTACAGAAAGGTGTCATTACTTTTCAGTCCGTATGCCCTGCTTTGGCAAGGCTGCTACTATGAGAGGCTAAATGTAAACTCATTTCTCCACAGCAAAGTCCCGAGAGATGGGCAGTTTGGGAATTGGTGAGCTGTACTCCAAGCTGCTCCTAAGCCTGCAAACATGCACTGCTTTGCAGCTGGAAGGGAATCTAAGAGTAAAATTGTGCTTGAGATCTTCATATGAGAGATCCAAGAGCCACATCAACCCCAAGGGTGGGCACCAATAAGAAAGTGTGACACCACTCTTGTGATTCTGTACAGATATGAAGCACAAAACACAAACAAAATGGAGGGAGAGCTAGAAAAATAATCTGTCTTGGAAACAATCTGATCTGTTTTCCAAGTGGCAATGAGGTTAGTAGTCATACCAGTTGCCCACTCGTTATCACTTCTGCCCAATGTATTTTGCTCCATTCTCCAGCTGAGAGAAGGGCAATGCATGAGAGCTCCATTGGGATTTGAGAATCAAGGAATCCAGGTAAATTTCCTTTCTTCATCCCAAATACTCTCCCTGATTACACCCAGCTTAAATTTGCCCTCCAAAATTCAAGGACAGCAGCACTTCCCCAGCTCCCAGAATTACGCAAACGTTTAGCACTGCAAACAAGTTATTGTTATTATGAAGAAAGAGCAGAAAGTTCTGCTACATACAGAAAAACCTGTGACATACACAGAAGTCCCAAATAGCAAAATTGATAGAAAAACAGATAATTTTAATGCTAAGAATGTTGAAGTCTCTCAGCCGTAGATTAATTCACTTCCCTTCTATTCTATTGAGTACACAGTGAAGGGTCAGCAGGATCTATTGAGACATCACAGAGACTGGCCACTGCACATGCATAGGTACGTCCAAAAATAAAACATGAGGCTTATGCTGAGATTATACCAATAAAATTCAAGCAACAGTCTCCAAGGAGTGGAAGTGGTTGCATTTTGTCCTGCCTGAATTGTTAAGGATCTGTTAAACACCAACCAGTCTATTACTACTTTACATGGAGGTTCTTCCCACCACGCTCTCATCTATGAGAATCCAAGGAGGATTCACAGGAAAGAGCAGATGCACCAACCAGACAATGCAAACACTGCGGCTGCAGTTTGCAGGTACCTGGAATAGATGCAGAAGGTGCTACGGATGCCACAGGCATAGGAGGCATAGAAACACCGCCAAAAGAGCTGTAGCTGACACCGTTGGAAGCTCCGACACTGGAAGGAGGCTGGATGCCTGAGCCTGCGCCTCCTGGAGAGTTCTGTTCTGGTAAACTAGGAGAGTTTTCCCAGGCCTTACGAGCAGACTCCATCTATGGAAACGAAGGGCAATAACTACAGACAGTTCAAATGGGGAGGAAAATACTGAGGCCTAGAGCTGCTCATTTGTAAACTGTCAGTTGAAAGCCAACCTGAGCTAGTCACAGCTGAAAGCTGGCATGTCTCAGGACATGAGGTTTAACATCAATTCCCAATGGGTAAGCATCCATCACAAAAAAAAAAAAAAAAACACAATCACTTTTGGCATTGGCTGAGGCTTCCCCATTCTGAAACTGTCAGGTACAGCAATGCACCTGGGATCACTGACCTGTCAGCACAGCCAGCCACTTAGACAGTCACTACAGCAGGAAATCCTGCTGCACTCATTCTACAGTTATTGTTCACATCCCTTTCCACCCATTTTGAATACAATATACTCCTAACTTCTACACAATCTAATTAAAGATTCAGCAAGCGCCTAATAAGTCCCTCTGGGAAGGATCTCTTTGCCCTTGTTACTCTGGCCAAACATTAAGCTCATATAACAGCTTACTCACCTTAAGAGTAAGGTCCGCGGTGGGGAAGGACATTGGGTTGAGGCCAATGCATCGCTGCAGGTGATGATCTCTTCTCAGAATGGGAATGGATTGTGTTAGCCCTGCCTGAAGGGAGATTGATAGGTGGTGATTGGTATGTTTTCCCCCTTCCATACTTGGTCTTTAACTGAATTTCAGAGAATACTTGCACTTTAAAAAGAAGGGGCCACTTAAGACAAGCCTCCAGAAAACTGAAATGCTCAAGACATTTCAATAACTTTGAGAACTTCTCACATCACTGTCCACAGCTAAGCTGCAAGCTGGGTTTTCAATGTGTTCATTTTTTTAATATAAAACACCCAGAGGGCTGAAACAAGCTAGAAAGCTCTGTAAGGGCCAAGCTAACAGGTCATAGCCCTCGGGTTTGTTGTGGCAGGTGTGACTTTCTGAGAATACTGGCAGCTTGGGCCTGAAATGCCAATATTTGCATCACATCCATTACCAGCATGCCCTCTGGCCCTGCAAACTGGTGCCCTCAGAGCAGACTGGTGAATTCAGGAGATCTGCTAAATCTCTTGCTTTACACAAGTCACTGAATGATAATGGAGTCACTACCTGTATCACTTCTGAGTTAATGCTCATTTTATCAAGGTAACTCTCAGGCATAGATTTCCATTAAGGATTTAAGCCATATGTGATGCCTAGGCATTATGTGTAAAGTGAACCACAAGGAAGTATTTTTAACCTGTTTGGAAATGTCTGGGATTTAACCAAGGAGAGGTACAGATAAACCAAAGCCAGGAAAAACAAAGGAATGAAGTGTCGTGTCTCCCCTGCAAAAAAAAACAACTTACATTACTGGCCAAGGCATCCTGCAGTTTGGTGACAGGGTTAGCTGCAGTGCCAGGGGCAGAACCAGGTGGCAAACTGAAGTCGGAGTCCTGAAAAAGTACAACACACCATTCAAATCCAAGCCCGAGGGCCACGTTCCAGCTTCTCATGGTTAATGACTCTAGCCCGAATCATGACACTAGAAACTAAAGATTGTACTCTGGTCAGCCTTGCTGGAACAGAACAAAAGATATTTCCCAGCACTCAGCAGCAGGCAACCCCCAGGGGCACACACAGGCTTATGACGCTGTCCTTTAACTCTGTCACCACCCCCAAGGGGTCCTTTGGACAGTATTTCCAAGACAATAAATAATAGGTATCTGCAAGACATCTCGAGTACCTGGTTTGTGTCAGTAATGAAATCTATAAGGCAAATCTACAGTGCACGTGCCGGAAGCTTCCCCTAAATAATCCTGTCTCAACTACCTTTCACATCTTGACAAGCTCAAATCACCAAGAAGATAAAATTAAATGCAATCCTCACTTTAGGATTTACTCCAAATTCAATGGGTGGCACAGGAAGTACAGAATCCACGTGAATTTCCACCCCATTAACAGGGGGAATATTCCCTTCCAGCCGTTCCGTTCCCTCCGAACCCTTTCTGTTTTTCAGGGAGCGTTCGTTGCCGATTGGTCCAGGCTTGTGTTCCTTGTTCTGTCCTGAGCCTTGATCTGAATCCTTAATAGGAAAGCAGAGAGGCTGAGACACAAAGACTGAATAACCCAATCTCTATCCTTTAAAATGCTATCAAGAACAACAGAACCACTTCATAAGATCTCTCACTATGTGCTCTGGCTTGGCTGCAAATCCAGATTACCTTTTTATCAGATTGCTTCTGAACTTGCTCCTTCTGGCAGTCGGGCTTTGGGTCCACCAGGCCAGCCCCATTCATCTCCTCTGGTTTGAGGGTGCCATATGGAGAACTGCGCTGAGAGGAGGTCGCGGAGGATTCCCGAGACTCCGCGCTCAAGTCAATGCCACTATCCCCCTGGCTGCCTTTAAAACCCTGCTATGCAAAGCACGAAATGTGTTAAAGCCCCAGACTCCGACCCAGCTCCACAAAGAAGGAAAAAGAACAGCAAGACCACGTCCCCTTTTTATCACTCTCAGTTAACTGCAAAGGAGTTGGGCCTGACCTGCAGCATCCCTTGCCTGCTGCATTAGCTCTACGCAACTCTGAGACAGCCTAACCATTGTGCCAACCCCACTGTGCCTTCAGAACAAGGGAAAATTGCCCCACGTGGCAACTAGGCTGAGATTGCCAAACTCATTTCACTTGTGACCCAAACCAGATTTGAACTCCGGTCTCCAGAAGTGAAGCATTCAGAGACCCTCTCTGCCCCCTCCTCCCCATGTCAAGGCTACAGCTACACACTGTTCACAGGCATGAGGCACAAACATGACCTACAGGACACCACCATCCTGGTCTATACTCTGCTCCCAGTTAGGAGCATAATCCTGGAGTAGCTCTGCAAGGCCGTTACTCCAGATTTACACCCACATGTAAAAGCAAGCAGCATTTCGCCCTCTAAATTAGAACAGCATGAAGCTGAAAACAGAACTGCAGAGAGCCCGTTTAAAATTGCACAAGCAGAGCTGACAGAGTTGCTAAGCACAGCTGGAGCAATGAGAAGCATGAGCCACCTATGTAAATATTTTATACACAAGGTACCTGAATGGTGGATTAGGGGCCACTTACCTCAGTGGAACTAGATTCAGTACCATTAAAGGCATTTACGGGCTTACTCCAGGAATCACTGCCAGGGGACTGAACGGAAAGGGCTAGAAGAGAAGGGAGGATAGGCTCAGACTCTCAAAACAGAATTGTGAGCACCTTGTACACCATGCATATTACACAGGATTCACTCCCCAGTTAAGGACATAAAACAGGATATTTTCACCAACTCAGAAAGGTTGTTCCCCCATGAACTGAGGAACAATGCAGCATGGAAGAGACAAGGGAAAGAAAGGTAGGGTAGAGAGCAAGTGAACATGAAGGCAGTAGAGGGAAGAAAGAGTAGACATAGAAAGAAGGGAGGCACTAACTCAGTGCTAGAGGGAAAAACAGAGTAAAGCAAAAAAATCGAAAGACAGGTAAGCTAGACCTAGCAATGGGCCTAGAAGATGGCATTTAGGAACTTGATCTTAAAAAAAAAAGGCAGGAAATGGATTAGAAAAGCTACATGATCAAAATGAGGAGGAAGAGGGTTGAACAGTCCTATTTCCAACAGACACAACTCCAGATGTCTGCTAGCTCCCTTCCCATTTCCAGCATTAGATAAGGGAAGACCCTCCCCTTAAGCAGACATACTTCATCCTTCCCAAACATGCCAGAGGATTCCCACCCATGTGAAACACTCCACAGCAGAGACACCCAAACTTACCGGGGCTGTTGCTCTCCCAGATCTCTGTACCCAGGCTGTTTCCAGACACTGTTACATCATTCTGCTCCAAGCACATGCTGTTCTGCTTCTTAGCAAATCGAGGAGGAATGCGAGACTGAAGGACACGGGCCTTAGCTGGGGCCTGAGGGAGAAGAGGCAGAGGCCGTAAGACCTGCAGCTAAACTGGGTCAGCATGACCTGCTCCTCGCAAGTTGAATGCCTGGATTTCTGAAGGCTGCTGTGAGAAAAGCCCTCAACTCAGGTTACAGAACTGTAGAGGAAACGAAGTCTGATGCCCTCCACTTGCCTCCCCGTTTTTTGTTTTTTTTTACGGACCTTGAGGCTATTGTGAAGTTCCCCCAATCTAACAGAAATGCAATAAAAGCTGGTTTCAACAGCAGAAGACTGGGTGTGAAGGGAGGTAGAAAATGAAGCACAGCAAAATTAACACTGCATCAGATTTGCTTCTGTGTATTTTCTTCCCTCCACTCCAGGTAAAGTAAGACTAAGTCATAATTTCACAATATAGAGAGCGAGCTATTTCACAGAGCCAAAAATTGAAGAGAAAAATCGTAACCTTAAAGATACTGAGCAGCCAGGTTTTCACAACTTCGCATAGACAACTCAATCACCATTAGCCTTTCCTCTCAGGAAGCATTTCCCAGTGATGCTTTTCCTCTGTGCTTACTCTTCCATGTCTCATTACAGCTCCTTTTATACCAAAGTATTCTTATTCCTCCAGAATTCAGTCTTCTAGTATCTGTAGACAAGTATTCCTTCCTAAACATCCTCATACAAAACATCCCCATTCCTCACCTGAGCAGCTTGCTCTTTCTTCCTTCGTTCCTCTTCCAGCAAACGACGCTGCTTTTTAGTGAGAACCTCAATGAAGCCCTCGCCTGCCATAGAGCCCACTTCACTCTCTTCAGCTGCGCTTGAACCCCGATTATCAATTATGGCACCTGAACGAAATATATACAGGAAAAAAAAATATGAATCTGCATATGCACATAAGGCTTTAAATTAACACTATTATAAAACGTGCATTCCCAATAGGATTCATGCTACATTCAGCAGCATCTGAGCAGCTGAGCTGTGAAAGCCTCCAGGGCCTTGCTCTGCGCTGAGCACATGCTCCTTCTGGGAGAACTTGGGAGCAAAAGCCATGTGGTAGCTCAGGCAACCTCGGTGTGTTATCAGAGGAAAAAAATTAAAACCTTTGAAAAGATCAGCAAGGACAAATTAGACATAGGTACCTTTGAAAACACACCTATCACCTTTGAACGTAAAACTCCAGGTCTACAAACAGCAAAACAGAGTCAGGGCCTAATGCAGAGAAGATGGTTTCAGAGGTACTTTTTTATTGTCTCCAAGCCATGAGCTCAGACTATATTTCTCTGTTTTGGATGTTCTTTGAAGTTGTTTTTCACTACATAAGATATTTTAGATTTAACATCTTAGACAGAAACACAGAATAACCTCATTTCACCCTAACATCTTTTTTAATTTTTTTTTTTTTTAAAGAGAAGAGATATTAGAGAGACTGTCAGATGCAGCTCAAAGCTTGGCTTTGAAATTTTAAACTGCCATTGCTTTCCATGGTACTTTCTCTACTTAGCTGCAACAGAATTCTCATGTTTTTATAAGTAATAGAAAACAATCTAATTTGATATTTAAAGTTAAACTGGATTGAATCAGCCTGGCTCAAAGTCAGCCACAACATGTTGTCCCTTGAAGGAAGCAAATGAAATGAGACACTCACTTCCATAATTCAGTTCGAACTGTGACAAGGCTTCTCCCTTTTCGCTTGCTCTCTGAGCAGAGGATTTGGGCTCCTTCTCCGACTTTTTACCTGTCCCCTCAGCAGTCTCTGTGTTTGCACGGGACGCCCTATCTAGACTGTAAATGGAGTGGCTGCTCCCACCACTGGTGCTGCTGAGGCCCCCTCCTTCTTCTGGAGATCTACAAGGGAAGAGAAAGGAATCAGATTTGTTGCTAGAAGAGTAACAGTAGTAGCAAAAGGAAAACAAATGGGTTATATTCTCCTTGACATTTTCTGGTCGCACCTCTTTCTTCCCCAGCCTCCACTCAGCTGAGGTAGACATTAATTGCTGAGCACTCAGAGCACTGCAAGGATGTTTCGGTGGAAGCAGAATGGGAACAGAACAAAACCTGGAGTCATGAGCCAAACAACATGCTGCCCCATTACAAAGCTAATACCCTAGATTCTCCCCATGGGGAAAGCCTAGTGCTTTCAAATCTGAGTCTTCTACCCTACCTCAACACTGCTTTCATAGCTCCCCTGTTCCTCTTTACAAGGAGCCCACACATGTACCAGGTGAGGGGGAGATGGAGAGAATCTAGAAAACACGGAACCAAAAACTTTTCTCCCCAATTTGACCATCGTTCCCCATGTTCAATCCCCAAGAGGCACAATGGAAGGACAAAATGTGACCCCATTCCCACACTTTGCCTTTCCCCCGAATGCATCTTTCCAGACAGGAGGAGCAGACCAAAATGGAGATCTGCCTTGCCAGGAAACTAAGGTAAAGCCTTAGTTCAGAGGCAGCAAAAGTCACACCTACATTGTGTCATGAAAAGGCATAAGCCTGGACTGCCAGCATGGAAGCAAAGACATCATGAAACCCTTCAACTCCGCCAGGCTGATAAACAAGGCTGGAAATCACTTGCACTAGGTTGGAGGTAGCACAGTCAATAGGCCCCACTGCAACTTAACCCATCTCCACTTCCCCATATCGCATGTGTACATCAGAATGCAGCTTTACCTCTTGCTTTTCATGAGGGTCCCATTCTGCTGGCTCTCGTATCGGGAAGCTGCTCCCACACCAGTCCTGACAGACTGCTCCACAAACCCTGCGGGCTCAGCCTTGCGGCTCTGCCTGTCCACAAGCGGCCTTTGGCTCGAAAAGCTTCTCTTTGCCAACTCCCTCTTCTCTCCCAAGCTGCCGCTGCCGAGACCACCCTCTAGCTGCCCTTCGCTCTCGGAAACTCCATCTCTCCTCTCCCGCCGCTCGCTGAAATCGCTGCTTTCGGAGGCTGTCTCCCACTCCTCGTTGGCATGGTCCGACGAGTTCTGGTAGGACAGCTCAGGAGACCGTCTGCCCGAAATGCTGCTCTTCTCCGCAGTGGTCAGCTTGGCTCTTCCTGGCCACTGGCTGGGCAGCAGGTTGGGGCCTCCTTCCTCAGGGTTCCACTGGCCGACGGATTCTCTCTCTTGCCTGAGACGCCTGAAGCGCGGGGGCTTGTCCTGCCGCGGGGGACGCCGCCTCCTGAACGGTCGGTTCTCGATGTTCTCCTGATCTGCTGAGTAATCCTCCTGGAAAAAGTGCCGTTTGTCATCGAGATGACTGTCCTCAAAAACCCGGCTCGGGAAGGAATCCGAGTGTTTGTAAGAATCTTGGATGTAGTCCCTGTCGGACTGCTGCCTGCTCCCGAAAGTGTCCGATGGAGACGTGTGGCCGTATTCCTGCCACCCCGCTCCCCCGCTCCTGCCTTGCCACTGCGTGGGCTCCTTACCCATGAAACCCCTTCGCCCATAGCCAGAGTTGCTCAGTCTTGGTGGCAACGATCTTCCAAAAGCTCTTGGTGCCCTCATTTTAGGGTCAAGGCTAGTATGATCATCTGAATAGATTTTGTTGGACCTCCACGACTCTTTGATGTCTCCCTTCTTCAGATCACTCTCCTCTCTGTCCAGCACGGAGCCTTCGTTGCTGTTTTCTGAGCCTCTCTGCCGGCGACGCTTGGGGAGCTCCTCGTATTCTGATCCTTCGCTGTGCGTCTCGCTTGCTATCCGGCGCCTGGGCTTGCCTCTTGGGAAGTCCTCTGGCTGGTTGAACTCCCGAAGCCCTCGCCCTCGGCTGCTCCGCGGGTTGTTATAGACTCCCCTCGTGCTCACAACAGTGCCGCGGCCCCTGAAGGTGAACTCTCTGAAGCCTCTTCCTCGCCCACGGCCTTGACCTCTGCCGCCAAAGGCTTGCTCCTCATCAATAAAGATCCAGTTGTTTCTTTTTGTGGGAGGGAGATCATTTGACTCTCTGGACAGCTTGCTCTCCCAAGTTCTTTCCTGTTTCTCTTCTTCCTCCTCTTCCTCTTCTTCCTCCTGGGATTTCTCAGCCTCTCGGGCAAGGCTGGCCTGGGAAGAACCTTTGTCATCCAGCAGGTAGCGTGTGGAGTTCAGTAAGGCTGCAGAATCGTCTGACTCACTTTCCACTTTATGAACAGGCACCTTTTCCTTTGGTGGGCGTGAGGCATCGTCTGCCTCCAGCTTAACCTTCTCCATCTCCTTCTCCTTCTCCTCTACCTTGAGGGCTTTCAGGACTGGCTTTTTAATCAGGCCTGATCGCCGTGTCCTCCCTATCTGCTCCTGATGCTGACCACTGGTGTTCCGGTTCTCAGGAGCCCATTCTGTTGTCTCTGCAGCAGGTTGTTTGGTGTTGGCTCCTTCTTTCTTCCACGGGTCAGCACTGAATGACTGCTCATCCCTGGGCACTTCCTCAGCAACCTCTGCCGCAGTCTCGGAGGGTTTCTGATGGTGGCCAATGTCCCAGTTGTTATATTCAGGCTTCTTCTCTGTCTGAATAAAGTCAGGTTCTAGGGGAGAACACCTTAAGTTTGCATGGCGGTTGCTAGAAGGACATGTTTCCTGCACGCTTTCCTGATGCTGAAACAAAAGGTCTTGGCCTATCCTCTGAGAAGACAGGCAGCTGTCGAAGTCTGCTTGGCCCTTCTTGTCAAAAGCATTTAAGTACTCCTCTCCTCTCTCCTCAAAGAGATCTCGCTGGGTGCTCAGGCCCTCTGGTCTGCCAGGAGAGGCAGCGTAAGAACTCTCATTCCTGAGAAAGAACAAAACAAACAAACAAAGTCAAAAAGCAGAAAGCAGAACACGTCTCCAAGAGCCTAGGCTGGATACAAGAGGTGGAAAATAAATAAAGCAGGTTTTGTTCTCAATCATGAAACAACGAGTCTATAAATACCTGACTGTGGCCCCATGCTGACCTGCCTGGTTTCTCAAGTCAGTGGGTGACACAGAAAGCCACTCCAGTGAAGGACAGCAAACCACAAGAAATAAATGGAAACTGAACCTCCAGTATACATGGAGATTCAAACACAAGGAGCTGGATTCAGAAAGTCCCCAAGAATTAAAAGTCTTAAACTAGAAATTTTGAATTTTTTTACTCTCCATTTTCAATGGATTCTCACTGGGTAGATGGTAACTGCCTGCTTCTACTCAACAGGCAGCCCTACAAGACTGGTCAGTATGTTGCGGCATCAGAAAGCAAAGCTCAGGCCGTAAGCATCTCCACCACGTAAACATTCAGCAGCGTAAGGATATTGTCACAGCAGTATCCTTGCCTGTTCAGAGCAGTCTTTGGGTCAATCCTAAATCTGCTCTTAGTAGGAGATAAGAACCTATTACCACATTGCTTCCCATCAGAGCATGTGTGTGAGGACAGGAGAGTTTTGCACTCACCTGGCATGCAGCCCCTCCAGGGCTATGTTCTCAGCCTGTTTTGGATGTGACAGGGAGTACCCTTTGCTCTGAAGAGATGTGTAGCTTTCCTGGCCCCACACTGGCACAGGGTCCATGGGAGCAGCTTTTCTTTCCGTCTGCCCTGCCTGACAGTTCTGATCTTCAGACCGACAGCTGCTCCCACCGATGGAGTCCTGCTGAATCATGGGCTTCATAATTCCTGATCATAAGAGAGTTCATGTCATTAATGCTAGAATCTCATTGCCAAGAAGAATTAACAATCTGCAGGTAGCTGGACTGCCCTTCCTTCCACGATAGCAGGGACTGTAGCCACAGAAACCTTTCTAGAGAGAGAAGCCTGTGCTTGGGAAATACAGACCTGGAAAATACACCTGGAATGATATAGAAGTGAAGCAGCTTTCAGAGCACACACCACTACTGGCTGGGAAGCAAGCAGGTGCATGAAAACTAACCACAAACTCCAGGGAATTATTTTATTCACATCTCTGAAGATCAGTAACAAGGTAAGGAAGCACTAGGATCACAGACCTCAGAGACTAAAGGATCAACCCACCATGATCCTTCTCCTCTAAGGGAATATCTGCCTTTACACCTCCAAAATTACTGTAGAAGAAATGCATGGCACTGCAGGGGATAGGCAGATAGGTGTCCCCCCTCTCAGACACTTCTGTTCCTTCACTAGTCCACATCACATGGATTAACAACTTGTAATCCCACCAGAATATCAATCACAGCCAGCCTGGATGAGAAGTCTGTGGGAAGGAAAGGTGACTGAAGCACAGCAAGGTAGGACCCTCTTCATCATCTCAACAGCCCAAATCCCCACCTTCTCACTGGCCATATCAGCCATTCCTGGTCAGAAACAATGATAAACCAGTCCTCAGGGTTTTCAGCCCTGGGCACTTGCAGACCTTTCAAGATCCTCACGTGTTTTTTGCATTCTACAGTCCAGCAGACCAATTTCCAAAGTCTTGGGTTGCCTTTCAGATGTTGGAGCAAGTCAACAGCCATGATATAGGGAAACCCTGCAAACCCCTTACCTGAAGGGTGAAGGGCAGAAGGGTAGAAATCCACAGGGGTGCGACCCTGGGCCATGCGAGGGTCCATGTAAGAGGGCATCATCATCCAGCGGGGATCGAAGCCAAGCATCTGGGGGTGCGCTGGGTAGAACGTCCGCTGGGGATGGGAGTGCGATGGGGGAGGATAGACTTGCGGTTGCTGCCAGTGCTGCATCTTATACAGCTGCTCCTGCAGGATAGAGGGACAAGCCACTTGACATGAACTGCCACAGTGCCAGGAATCACACTTGCAAATTGGCCAGCAAAAGAGAAACACAGTTAAGGTGTTATAGGCCCAAGTAAGAGAGAGGAGCAAGGGCTATTCACTACCAACTGGGAATGCAGCAATTGTTACTTTTGAAATACCAGGACTTGGTTAATGGAGCCAGGATGTCACACCATTGTGCAAACTACATGTCTGAATACAAGCATCAGCTTCAGGATGGGAACCCCTATTTTCTCCACACTCCAGTGAGATACAGGACTGTTTCGTGTCAAAGTCAGTTTATTAATTGGAACTAAACACTTTGGAGAAAATGCAGTTATAAGATGTGCATATTTGTTAGTTCTACTCATGTAAGCCAGACACATTAGATAAAAACATCCTAAATTCAGTCAAGAAAACAGTATTTTACACTATTTCCCGTGCATCCTCCAGAGACCAGGAACAACTCAAGGGTGTCAAGTCCATCTCTCAAATGGTCAGTTTATTTTCCTCTAGAAGGGGACTGTCATGCATACTAATCTGAGCTGACATTTAACCTTTGCCAAAGGTCCAAGAAGAACCTATATATGAAAGAAGTTTTATGTACCGGATAAAGCTTTCAGAAGGTAAACAGATCCAATTAACATGATACACATCTATTTACTTGTCCAGTTTGCCTCCATGCTTTTCTTACTAAGCTTACAGTGTCAGATACTATAACTGTTTATAAACAAGCCAGTTCCCTACTGCAAAGCAAGAAACAAAGCCTTAAATCTGAACTTGACACATCATTATAGCAAGAGAGAAATTCATCAGATAAAATCTTTTCATTTATCTGCATTATCTAGTGCTCTATGATGGAGAAAATATTTTATTTGTGTCACCATTTTTTATTTTGTTATTTTAATGGAACTATTGCTACCAAAGTAGCAAGACGAACCCACCAAAATACAAACTACCTCCTACATACTAATGACACAAGTAAGAGAAAATAAAGAGAAAATTTCATGTTCTTCCAGTATCAATGACCTAAGGTATTACTAACATGAGAGCAAAGATGTCCAATTATTTTTAGTTTCCGAGCATCTCTTTTATAAAGCAACATTAGCAATATTTGCTGCTCTATCCTTGAACCATGAGAATGTCTTGAGAATGTCAACTGCCCAGTTACAGGCATAAGGGAACAGCCAGAAGAGAGCAATTACAAGCTTTCAAGGAGAAGTCAAATGTGATCTCTCTGCTAAGGTTTGCAGCAGGGTTGATTATATCACATTTCAAGCAGTTATTCTATAAAGAACGCCAATTAATGTTGTATTATCTCAGGCCTGGATTATTCTGCCCCTTGAGCTCACTCTGCTGCTCCAAGGAGGCTCAGCGCAGCTGGAAGAAGAGCTGGACAATATTTATGACAACATATAAATGGTTATAAAGCTGAATGAAATGTAAGATATATAAGCAAGGCAGGCTGGTCTCTCCCTACAGGAGAGTTTATAATGAAAATGAAATGAAACACTTGAAGACTAAACATACATTTAAAGTGCAAAGAGAATAATGCTTTGAAGAGCCTCACAGAAAGAACGGTTGTGTAAGAGATGAGAGCAGATGTGAAGAACCAGCAAAGAAAAAAAGAAAAAGAAAAAAACAGGAGGAGGTAGGTAAGGAGTGTGCTACTTTGCACCCCTCAAGTTCAGTTCAGCAGCAAGAGCCCAACCAGCTGCCACTCTTAAGCACAGCTTGCCCTTGGCAAGCAAATTTTCTTGTTCATTTTCTACTTTCCCACCAGGCAATGGCAAACCTGGCCTGCTCACATCTCTGCTCAGCCACAGAAAGCCCTAAGCACAGCAGCTCCAGCAGAGCAGAGTGCAAATAAAACTACCATCACCAGCTTAATAAGCCTTTACCCCAACACACAGGAGACGCCTGAGCTCAACAATACTAAAAAAAAGTACTGTTTTCAAAAATACTTTTCAAAAGGAATCAACTCCTGTTTGTCATCTCCTAGCCCAAAGGTGGATGGTTACTTGGTGCCAGTTGTGTTGGGCGACTGTTGGGTGAGGGTCAGAGGGGAGGGAATGTCACACCTCTTACCTGCTGCTGTTGCTGCTGCTGCCTCTGGAATCGGGGGGGAAGAGACTTCTGGTATTTGTTGAATTCCTGTGCTGGGGAGGGAGCTTCTCTAAGTTCTTCCTCACTGCTGCTTTGAGTTGCTGCTGCTGCTGCTGCTGCTGGGGCAGGAGTCTCTTCCTCCAGGTAACCAACAGAAACATCCTGTGCATGAAACTCTGGGGTTGCTATTGAGAAGAAAATAAACCTTGATAAGCCCTGTTCATGACAGCACTTGTGCACATACCACCACAGCACTGACCACACGAGACAGTGGGCATGTCCTGACTGTGCTACACAGCTGAGCTTTGTTACAGTCACACATATAGCACCTCATGCACAGTGTCATAGAATTGCTCTGATACTTGAAAGAGATTTTATCTTTGTTTTTGTAGTAAATTCCAATTCTCTTTTGCTATAAACCTTCTGTTTAAGCACTCCCCCAGTCTGCTTCCCCCTATAACTCCTTAAATTTGCCAGCACTTAATGATAACAGGTTTACTGCATTGTGAGCAGCAGCACTTTCTTAATAACACCATCCAACCCCAAGAATATCAAGAGGTCAGTATCAACAAAGTCTCGGCTACCACAGCTGCCTGAACACAGATAAGGAACTACAGAAGTTTGCACTTGTTTTAATAGAACGTGATGGGAGGAGGTGAAACGAGCCACCAACAACCTTCCATCACCAATCCAAAATACTCTGCAGCTTATCTCCCAAAGGTAACTTAAGCACCCTCCACCTGCTCCCTCTCAGCAACTCCAGCACAGCTCTACATCATCATCACACTTACAACAAAGAAACTTTTTACAAGATGTGCACTGGTTCTGTACCTCTGCGGAAAACATGGCCATTCTCTTGCACAGTATTCTTCTCTGTGCTTGGGGGCCTCAGATCTTCACTCTCTGTGTGTTTCTGGGTCTCCCCACTCTTTTGAGCCAGTTTGCATTTCTGATCGAGTTGCTTCAGCTTCGCAGCACAGGCCGCCAGACGCTCTTCCCTGGCTCGCCGCTCTTCTTCCTCTCGGCGCTTCCTGGCACGTTCAACAGCCTCAGAAATCTCAGAGTGCACAAACTTCTGTCTTAGTGGCACCTTTTCTTCTTTATCTTCGACAGATTGCTGTCTGAGGTTATTTCCCAGAGTGGGCTTCTGCCAAAGGATAAACATTACCCAGTAAGTATGACCCAAACATCTCCTGCATCTTAAGCTTTGTTCTGTTAATAAAATCCCCTCCTGCCTTCTTCCCCCCCATCCTCATGTACACAAACCACCCTCATGCAAACAAAACCATCCTTTCAGTGGGCAGTTATCTTTACTTGGTTCAAGGTCTCCTTATGCTAACTCTGTGACATGCCCGCTGTTCTGGACCAGCTTTAATTCTCTGTCCCTAGTGGGAATTCTGTGAAGGTGGATTTCTCTCCAGCTGAATATAAACAACAATTGATTAATTCATCATTAGCTTGTTTTTGGTGAAATGCCTGCATGAGTTCTTAGGACAGTGATGTGTCACCCCTAGCAGCCCAGCAGAGCGAGCCCACCTACATGAGTTCCACCTAACCTGGTATTCAGAGGCAGAATTCCAGCCATTCAGCTTCCTCGGAGGCGGCTGTGATTCCTGCACCTTCCGAACTGGCCGTGACAAGCCAGCTGAGTCATTCCAGTTCTTTCCTTCCTCCGAGGTGTGTTTGACATCTGCACTGTCTGCAGAGCTCACGGACAGCTGTGGCTGCCTTCTGGCATCCCAGTTATTCCTGCCATATAAACAGCTTTGCTTTATGTTTGCAATTCAACAAACATTTGAGCTTTATTTATTAAGTGGTAAAGGCAACTGATTGTAAGAGAAAGGGAAGATCCAAAATCAAAAAGATATATATCAGCCTGGGACATGGATGTTTTCCTCCCAAGGTGCTTAAGAGATAGCAAGGCCATTGTGCAGAAGGTTAAGGTGAGATCCAGAGATGAGCAAAAAAGCCTGGCCCCCAGCTCCAAGACACATGCGCATCACTGAAACCTACTCAAAAGATGGTAGGTGGAATCAATAACGTCACATTATTAGACAGAGCGATCAAGCCTCAACATTTGGAGCAAAATTTTAAAAGATCCTAGTAAATTTTGCATTTATTAAAACAACTGTTGGTGAGAATACAGCTATTTCTTACCACTTCTGTCGTCCATCTTTAAGAGTAGTATCTTTAAGAACTTCTTCTTCTTCTTCATCTTCACTGAACTTCAGCTTCTCAGAGTAATCCACTTCATCATGAATGCCTGAATGGTAGGATTAGAGACAGAATACAGAGTTGAGAGAAAAGTAAAACAAAATGAAACAAACCAAAAAAAAAAAAAAAAACACCCCAGACCCTGCCTTATCCTGATAAGCTTTCTGCCTTCTCTGGTACTAAACTAGATGCTATGGGAAAACTGAACGTCCAGGACAGCATCAGCTCAGAGACTGAAAATTATGTGGTTGGTTGGGACCAATGCTGCTGACCAGCTAGGCTGATCCCAAAAGAGGAGTAGCCAAAAATCTAGGAATGGAGGCTGCAAATGAGAGGAGACAACCAGCCAGTCACACTACTATCTTCCTGCTGATCGGTGTTTTCAGCTTTTAGGAGTCTTCAGATCCAATTCCTTGAGTACAACGTGGTGGAAAGATCAGAAGGATCCATTGTGTCATCATTTACACCAACAGCATCTTCACAACTACAGAGATGACTCTCCTTGCCCTTTTGGAGAGCAGGAGAACAGTCACCAGCATATCCTGACTATTTTGGGCGAGAGGGAGGATAAGCTGTTGCTTCTGCTTGCAGCTAGAGGTATTTTACCTGCCCATCCATCATCTGCATCAGTGTCAAGTTCATCCAGTCCCTTCAGGTTCTCTGCGTTGATAATGGTGGGCCGGGGCACTCTCTCTGCTAGCTGCCGAAGTGGACGTGTTGGGCGAGACAGACCAGGCCTGTTCTCTTTTCTACAAGGAGACAAAAAGAAATGTTAGAAACAGCGAATAATAGTAAATAAAAAAAGGAACATAGAGCCGAGTTCAACAATGAATCAGTCCCTTTCTACCACATGCTTATATATACAGCCTTTAAATATCTGTGCCATCCTGTAAAGCTCCTCTCCCCTGTACCGACTACCCACTTTCTCGGACTACGGATTAGAGCTGCTAATCATTACAGTCTAGGATCACACACAATCCTTGCATCCGCCTGTTCTTGGACACACAGTGCTTCCAGTCCTGCAACATTTCAGATGTTGCAATAGTAGATGCAAAGTGCTGATCCTCTGGCTGAAATCAGGCCTCCTCTGTGGCTCTCTACAGCTTCACCCATAGGACTGGATTCTTTGCCCAGTGAAAAGTTTATGTCCCACCCTCAATCTGCTTCTCAATGACAGTCACAGCAGTCTTACCCATCCTGGTCATTCATCTGGTATTGTCTAAAAGGGACCCGGGGCTCAAGACGAAGCTGAGGAACAGGGAAAGACCCACGGTCCAGCGATGCAGGGGTCTCAGACGGCTGTTGTGGACACATCTGGAACACAGCAGAGCAGAATAGCCTGTTTTTCCTCTCTGCTATAGAAAGACTTAACCAGATTAGGTTACAACATGGCCACAGTAGTTGCAGCCATGCAAGGGAAGGGCAAACGCTCCACATCTGCCTGGCTAACAGGCCATATGCTCATGGTTATCCTGCTCAGCTCTAGAGAGAAAGCAGCAACTCTCCCTCTGACTGAGTAAGGCGACAGCTATTTTATTTCTCCTTGGAGCATACTAGTGCCCCAAGCAAGAAAGGGTAAATGCACATCAGGGGAAACCAAAAATAGACCAAGGAAAACATCCCTGGGCTAGTCTTGGGAAAGAACTGAGGGAAGGATCTGAAAACCACCCATCTCAGCCTACTTCCTCAACCCACACTCCAGCTACAGGCAAGGAGAGGGCAACGTAGGCCACTTACAAAAGCAGGTAGCATGTCATGGTACATAGGTGGCTGGTACACGTTTCCCATGAACTGCGAAGCCCCTTTACGGACAGGCTGAGCTGGGCGGAGAGACGGCTCCTTCGGGTCGCTGGCGCTCACTGAGGAGGGGGCTCCGTCTCCAGTGCTAGAGGTCTTGCTGCCCAGCTCAGCAGGGGAGGCGGCCAGAGACATGGCAGAGGTTATATTCCTCCCACCGCCCTCCCTCCAACTGGTGACATCTGGAAAAGAGGCAACACACAGGTTAGCGCTTGCTAATGTAGTCACTTTGCCAGAAAACCTCCAAGCTCAAATGATTTTGGCCCGGTCCTAATTAAACCAAGAATATGGAAATACATCAAGAATCAAGGAAAACTTTCAAATACATTTTCCTTCCCAAGAAACTAGCAGCTTCAGCTGTGACTAAGTAATTACTGCACTCGTGGCATCCCCACTTCTCAACAGGACCAAATTCCAACCAACGACAACTCTGCGACCCATCGCCACAGTACTCACTCTGCAGAACTAGGGGCAATCTAAATTGTGCATGCTCAACTAGAAGCCACCTTACACCATTCACTCCTTTCATTTGTGCTCCTCCCCTTCCCAGGGGGAGGGCCTGCTTTCCAAACTACCAAATTAACGCACAGAACACTGTACACCCTCTCCCTTCCTGCAGACAACAGTCCATATTTAGCTGTCTGCACTACAGAGCTCTGACAGTAAAAATCATCAGTACATAAGAATCTACAGTCCATTTGTTAGGCAACTAGGGATATGATATGAGGGCTCATAAAAAGAAAGAATATAAATGCAGGAATGGATATCTTAACACTACTGCAGATTGGCTAGTCTTTCCACTTGCCCAAAATCTCATTTATAAAGGGTTATGAGCTGAGGTAAAGACAGAAGATGCAATCACTGACTTACTCTGGGGGCGGAGGCTTGGTCCTGGCCCATACGACGGATCTAAGGCGCCCTTTTCTTTGCCAACCTTGTCCTGCTCGCCAGCTGCTTTCAGCGTCGGAAATTCCTCGGGAGAGAAGGATAACAGTCGGCTTGAGGCCCTTGAACCTGTCAAAGAAATAAGTGTGGGACTCCAAGATCTTTCCACTGTTTCAGCTCCGTCGTGCGATCAGACTGGAAACGTGCTTCCTGAAAATCTGGGCCTCCAGTATATTCAAACCTGGATTGCTATCGTATCGGCTCACATGGAAAATAAACACTCCGAGACACTGTCACCAACACGACAACACATCCTCACCAAACACTCCCACGCTCTCAGCTGAGAATCTTCATTTAAACTCCTGTGTTCAACAAAGCCACAGAATGAAATTTCTCAGCTTCCAATTATTTCTGTACAGTACAGAACTGAGACTGAAGCGAGGATATAAATTTTACAACATTGCATTATAAATGATATCCTGCAATCAAATGCTTAACATTTCTACTCAGATTGCTATTCTGGCTCAGACCTCACTCCTTTGGGGAATTTTGTTGTTAAGATTTCTGGAATTATACTCAGTGAAAGACTATAGATAAACACTGAGTGCTATACAGTATACTCCACTATCCCCACTGCTTCAGCATTTTTCAGATACGAATCCCTGGCCAGCTCTGGTTCATTTCTTTTCTTTGGTGAATTGCCTTGCTGAGTCATCAGCCAGCCTGGAATGACAGTTTTTTACTTGTTAAAAAGATCTCACATTGACTGTAAAATGGAATATAGCAGTAATTCTCCCCGATCTATTGCAAGACAGCATTGAAAAAAAAGGAAATTGCTAGCATTATTGCACCACTCAACGTTAAAACACAAATGCTTGCTTTAAAAGTTGCTTTTTGGTGTTACTTGGCTAATGCTCCTTTTAAAAGGAGCATTTCAGAACTATCACGTTATAAATATCATCAACGATTACTAAAGATCTGATAAAAAATCATCTATTTTTACACTTTCTTCTCTCAAAGAGTCAAGAATAACTGTTTTCTTTAGCAATTTCCATTTTCTGGAACTTGAAGATAACATCTCCATAACATCCTGTGTATAACATCTACAAATACCTTGGGCAGATGAGAATACTAAGAAGAACAGTTCTCACATACTGCACAGCTCTGGTATTTAATATGTCAGCGTTCTGAAGTCCGCTGCATTACTCTATTGCACTAGATTAGCAATGTGAATACCAGTGGTATTCAAGTGTCTTCCAGGGGAGATTTCCCCACACTTTCCCTTGAAAATAAAAAAGTTATCTTTTCCTCTTAAAATAACGCTGCACAATTCAACAATTGTTAAGTGCAGACATTAACAACTTGCACTCCCATCCTAGTCTTCATCATGCTAAAGATTTGGTGCATCTTTTCTTCTCAAAAAGTCCCTTATATGCAGTAAATGGGCATGGAGCAGCTCAGAGCTGATTTACTAGACCACACTATGTGAGATACTCCCTCCATAGGTTTTTTTTTTTTTTTTTAGCAGAAATGACACCTAAATGAACAAAAAGCAGAAGACTTTTGCTTTTGTCAATAATACTAGAAATTCTGCCAGCTTGAAGGAAAAGCAATTGTTCAATGCCACCATAGAACAGCTGTGAGCACAGGGTGGCCTAGGTAGCACCCTTAGCCAAATTTCTGATGTGTCTGTTATTCAATTACCTTCTAATTAAGCTGCTCTTAGCCACATATAAACTCTTTCCTTGGGCTGAGACCTCTGTATGGATAAGAGCATAACCTACAATGAGTTTTTAGAAAAAATTTGAGCACACTGTTAGAGAATCAGATTTGAAACTGACTGTACTGGAGGTCCATATTAGCAAGTCTTAAAAAAGCACCAATTAACCAAGCGAGAGAGAGTCTTTGCACCGGCCGCCAACTTCAGGCGATCACAAGTTTCTGTTTTGACATTTAGCCTTTGAGAAACATCCTCTCATTAACGAACTCATTTAATTTATGATAAGCTTGCCCTCTCCATTTCTGCATTCTGCAGCTGTCTCAGTTCTCTAAAATCTCTCCCAGTTTCCCTTAATGACCTAGTGGTTTCCTGGTCTATTCGCATTAGGACAGAGGAACTGAGCTGTTATTCTCACTGAAGTTTAAATGACAGAACTCGCTGCAGCAAGAAACTACCTCCTGTGTAGAAATGGATGCATGCCGACAACTAAAAATGCCAATTTATGTTAACATTGCCCCAGGATCCTCAGTCGAGCAGAAGACATTAGCAACACAGTGAGTCAGGGAGATTTAACAGAAAGGCCTCAGCCAAGGTGTAAACAAGTGGATCCTGCAGCATCTTCAGTGCTGCTTCCACTCCCTGACACTAACACCCTTGGCCCAAGGACACTGTGGAAATGTCTCCCTGGATATTATCGTCTCAGCCTCACTTTTGACCAGCTCGTTCAGTTAAGTTCTCCATGCTACTAGCCATGGAAATGGCTGCATCTCCAGTGTCTGTCATGTGCTCCCACCTCTTTCCCTCTCTCTGCCCAAGGCTGATGGAAGCTGCTTATGAGGGGACAAACACTGCCCCTCTTCAAAGCCTTCAGCTCCCACAACTTCCTACTTCTCTGCTGCTCCCAAGCCAAATGCACGAGCCATTCCTGGTCAGGGGGATAGGATACATTTCATTCAACCCTCAGCAATCGTTAAGCTGATAAGCTTCAACTGAAGCTGTTGCACTCCCCCAGACAACACACCACACAGATTCAAGAAAAAAAAAAGTCTCAATATTCTCCATGCTTTAGTGTGCTGTAACCAAGGTAGCTACATCCCATCCTCCATTGGCCAAAACAGGGAGGCCAGCAGAACAGCGGGTCACCCTCTCAGGTCTGTCTTGGAGAAACAGACACATAATCCAATCCTATTCCTGTTTATCGTACTCACCACCTTCTTGTCCTGCTGGCTTTCCATTCAGCTGTGCCCATGACTTTGGTCCACCTGGCACTGAATTGGTACTCTGAAAACAAAACAAAACACACACAAAAAATGAAATCCAACAAGCCATAGATTAGAGAACTATTTCATGGTTCGTCCTTGTCTACTTGGCTTCAGACCTCTAGGTCACCTAGATGACTGGATACCACAGGTCTCCCCAGCTTCCTGCTGAGACAGAAGCCACCTGCTCCCCACTCCAGGGCTCTATATATTTACTACAGTGGAAATCCTCCTCTTCTCTGCCTTGCCTCTGATCTCTCCTCTCACCACCTTCACCAACTATTTCCTCAAACCATTTCTGTTCTTTCTTTATTAAAGATTTCTCTTTGTTCACATTTCCCCAAATGATCCCTCTCAGTCTTTGAGATTCCTTCCGTGCTACACTCAGCTTGAAGGCTATCCTACTTTCTCATGAATGAACCACTCTTCAGGACATAGCTCTTGTCCTGGTTTCCCTGAACCTCAAGAGATTTTTTTTTTTTTTTTACTTAAAAATGTGAAGTCAGCAGCATAGAGGGGCCAGGTCCCTGCACTCTCTGGGGAAACTTTCTTACTTGCCAGTAGTTTTTTCAGGTCCTGACACTGGCTACTTCTCCCACATGACCAGATCTCTTCTTATCAAGTCTCATCAGGTCTTTGGCTGGGAGCAAGAGCCGGATCTGTTGTCACCAAGCGACACTTGAATTAGACCCAAAATAAAATAGTTTACAAGTGCTAACCAGCCATCCCGCATTCCAGTCATTCTTTCTAGATTGAAGCTAGACTTTCCCCACAGGCTTGAAAGGTACAGAGAAATCGTGCACAGAATTATATTGCAACTGCAGTACAGCATTCTTGGGACAGAGTGACTTGGAGTCAAGACAGTCTATAGCAAAAAGAATTGATTATACAGGAGCTGTTCTGTGAATTATAACCTGCCAATTCCTACTTTCACAGGACAATACTGACAATTAAAGGAAAGCCTCAGGCTGCCTGGGCACAGGGGACACAGGGTAGCAAGCACAGAGCCTGCTTGCGCCTACCTCCTGACTGATTGACTGTGTCGGCTTCTGTAAATTGGAGACAGATTTCTGCAAACCCTGCTGCGGCAGCGACTCCTGCAGCTGTGCACCCGTCACACTGGAACTGCAGAGAGACAGCAGAGCTGAGATCAAAGGGGAAGGGAGGCAAGACGAGACACAAACAACTCTAGCAACAGAGCATCTGCTAAAAGATCCAGCTAACTCAGTTAGCTCAGCACTCACTCAGACAACAGAACAACTGTAAGGTCCAAGACGCAGCCCAGCAGTACGTAACTGCTGTTGCTTTCCTGACAAAGCTCAAACAACAGCTCTGCCTACCTCTTTTGGTCTGGCTGATCCTGCTTGTTTGCCCATCCTGTACCGTCCTTGGGTACTATAATGATGTTGGGGTCGTTTCCTTTGTTCTCAGACTTCAAGCTAGGCAAGTTTGCAGGAGGTGGCATGCGCCGGGCAGCAGCAACTTTCCCAAGACTCTGTAAGCCATGTCGAGGAATAACTGGGGACAAAAGGAACAAGGTAGGTCAGGGAGGGCTGGGTCCTGCTAGCACAGCAACCTCAGTCAGCAAACTGGGGCTGGGTGCAATCCCAACAGAACGGTACATTAAGCAGCGCCACTGCTGCTATTCATGACACAGAGTCAACATATAGATCGTTACTTGCAGGACCTCTGCAAAGAAGCTCTTTTGCAGCAACTGACAGGTAGCTTCCTACAACAGTGGGGAAGGAGATATGGGCCAAAAATAAAGAGGCAAGAATTCTCCCTAACTGAAAATGCCCAGAATCCTTCTCTTCGACTTTAAAAAGCAGAATCACCTTCTCCAGCGGCGATCCAAACCCCACATTAGGAGAAGTCTGGAAACAAAATCCAGGAGTCCTGAATTTGTAGGCCCTCCACCTTGAGTCACTACATTTACCAAACTGGTATTTTCACTTCACAGCCAGCTTAAGTGCTCAGTCTTGGTACAGCTTACAGCCCTAAGGAGGCTCTTGATCAAGTCCACTTGGTAGCAAGGACACAGGCTAAACCATAGGACCAACAGTTTCCCAGCGCTTTGCCAAAATTTGTTTATATCTCTAAAATAACAGCAGCTCAGCAGCAAAAAGAAGCACAAAGCAACACAGACATTTCCCTTGAAGTCCTAATGTAATACAGGGCTGGTTGCAGCGCCAGTGCATGAAGCTCTGCAATTCAGCTGCTTCCCACTGGACACTCTACCCAGAGGGCCACCAGTCCCAATTAACTCTTTGATAACAGTCTCTAAAGAACCCCAAAGGAGCCCCCCAAGGCACTGCTTACCTGTAGTTCTGATAGCTTCTATTGACTTTCCTTTATACTTATCAAACAGGCTGAGAGTCGAGTACTTGCTTTTCCCATCCTTTCCCTTGGTTATTTGCCCCAAACGATCGGACATTGCGATGAAATGTCATCTAGTAAGGAAATTTCTCTGCGCCGCTCCCGATCTGCCTTTTAACAAAAGAAAACCAGGGAAATGCCATCAAACAGATTATTTAGCCTTGGTTAAGTGGTCAGTAGAACAGATGCACAATTGTTTGAACTGCAGAGAGACTCAGTGAACAGACATGCTAAGTTAAAAGGCTTTAATCCCTCCTCTTTAACCAATGGAACTTTCCTGAGACCTGAGATTCAGACATTAAATGAAATTAACTGCAGAAACGCGTTCCTGATGGCATTACTTCTTGCTACCACTCCAGTGCCGAAAGAGGTAAATTTAAATATAGGAGTACAGAAAAGGACGGTCAATTTAGTCCTTGCTTTAAAAGAGTAAGGCTAACACAAAGCAGGTAGGCACAAGCATCCCTAAATATAAATGACACAGAATGGACCATTTCTTTGCAACACTGCAATTTATCATTAGATTTCTCACTGAAACACTCCTAGTTGGGTTTGTTTATGGTTCCACACTGGCTACTGTTAATGATTCGTACCAACAATTAATGCTTTGAAAGAATCACCTTATGGTAACTGAAACACTTGTTTTTTTTTTTCAATTCCCTTTCTTAGTCTGCTGGCTGTGAGTGTCAGGGAGTCTATAATAAATGCTGAAATGAGGCAGGTTCAGATGGACAATGAACTGCAATTAACACCCTCACTCAGCCTCTCTGCTTTCTTTTTGGCTCTCAGGGATGAAAACAAAGTTAAAACAGGGAGAACAATGCTGAAGGGACCTCAAAGAGAAAATAACCCTTGACTCCTTTCAATAGACATGTTTTCTGTCATTTTGTAAAAGACTAATTCACCGATTTAAGCTTTTTCCTAATCTAAAGGTTTACTCTAGCCTTTGATACAGAATATAGATTTCTTGTAAAATCTCCAGACCTAACACTGCTGGTAGTTTTATTACATCATCTCCTAAGGTCCTATCTCATGCATACAGCTCACCGTGTTGGCGTAACGAGAGGCGATATATAGGACCTTCCCTCACCGTGTTGGCGTAACGAGAGGCGATATATTGGACCTTCCACCCTTCCCGAACCTCATTCAGCTGAGAACACGTTTCAAATGCAGTCAGGAATCCCTCATCACTCTTTCTGAACGGGCTGTCTCCGACCAGAGACCACAGCCACCAGTAATTCCTATCAAACACGATTTCCAGGTAAGAGGATTAGACCATCACCATTTTACAAAAAATAAGCCCAGACCAAACACACGTCAGATACCTCCAGCTCAAGCACGCGCTTCCACCTGCAACCGGCCGAGCGCAACCAGTCTGAAAGCAGCTGCCAGGGGGCAAGTTTATGACCAATAAAGCTGGCACCACGGATTGAATGCCCTGCATTGCAGGGCTTAAATCACAACTGGCAGGAGCAAACAGCTCTGGACTAAGCGCAGCAAGCAGCGGCATGGGGGAAGAAAGGGAGAAAGGTATTTTGTGCCACTTGACAACAGCAGCCACAGGAGGCTGAGGAAAAGCACCAGGCTCCACAAAAAGCCCCACAGCAACACACGGGGCTGTAGCGTGAAGGTTTGCTGAGGCCAAGGGCTATCCAGCAATATCTGGACACCTTTTCTTGCAGAACAGCAAACAGATTTCTGGCCTGGGTCACTCTTTGCTTAGATGGTCACTCTTTGCCAAAGTAAACAATAGTTCTTCCCTTAGTCCCCTTGCTTTGCACTGCATTTTATTAGTGGGACAGACATAAAAGAGAAAGGGAGAAGAACACTGATTAGCACCGACTTGGCAGGAAAGGGGATGCTGGACTGAGAACAAGGACCTATTTGAATTTGCAGACTGGATGGGAGCAGAACAGCAGCAGATGCTGCAAACCAGCGCTGAGCGGTGCCGGCAAGAGCAGGGCCACTGTTTTTACAGGTATACTGAACAGGAGTTACCATGGGACCTGCTCCGGGTCTGCCCAGACCAAGTTGATCCTGCAGCAACCCCACACAATTCTGGGCAAGAAAACACCATGTTTCAGGAAACTCAAAGCAAGAGACAAAACCTCTTAGGTGCAACAAAAAAATGAAATGTGCCATCAGCTTTGGGAGTTGACTGGTTAACAGAAAAGCCTCGAGTTCCGGAAAGTCAGCAAGCAAACAGCGAGCAGAGTAACGCTGCCACAGAGGAGCCCTGACAACGAGTTATGTAACCGGGTCTTAGCCGCATCTTGATTACATCTCCTGCTGTTTAAAGGATGAGGGAGGAATAAACAATCGCTCTGGAGAACAGGAGTTGGGGACGTGCTAAGGAAAATCCCCTTGTCAAACCTTTGGGGACAGCCACTACTGCCATCCGGACGAGGGGAATTGGCGGCATGTTTTGAACTCCTTCGGTGCTTCCAATCTGAAACACATCCTTGTTTGTGTTGCATTTCTCCATCGCAGCAGTCCAAAGGGGAAACCAAGCCTGCTCCAAAGGGGAAAATAAGTCCTCGGGGAGGGGAGGAGCGCTGGAGTGAGAAGGCACTTGCCCGTGCTGGCAACTGCAAGTCAGAGAACCCAGCCAACACCCCTGCTCAGATCTGCTAGCTGCCGCTAAAGAAAGCAGGTGGTTATCCTTCATTACAGGGGAATCAAGATCATTCTGTCACTTCTAAAGTGTTTCTCTCTGAGCTTAGAAGGGTCTTTGTGAAAATTTTTACTGTCAGTTTGAGCGCACAGCTTCGCTAAGTTCCCATTCTCAGGACCAGCAACATCCTGTAACGCGACAGTGCTGGAGCATAGCGAGTGTCAGAGGAATCAGAAACGCTGCAGTGTGACCCGTACCGTGACTGCCCCCCAATCACTTCCTGGGCTAAGGGCTCTGCTAACCCAGAATCTTTTCAGCCTCGTCCTATTACCTTGGATTTGATGTGTGTTCTTGATCCTGCCTAACTTCCTTTTAAACAGGGGAAGTCTCTGGATTTGGTCTCTAATCCAGAGACCACAGTAGCCCTATGACTGCCAGAGCCAGGGGTTCAGCAAGCCCAGGGAGCCCGGCCTGCAAAAAGTCATGTAAAAATCTTGAGTTACTGGCAGTGGTAACAACTGGGAACTCTTGAGCTGACAACACGGCCAAAGACAAAGACTCCTGACAAACAGGATTGTCTACAAAGCTCATTTTAGATCTATGTATGAAGGAGGCTGGGCTGTTGGTTTTATTCACAAGATTTCAATGGAGCTTGAATACCTGGAAGTTAGCCAGGCTTAATTAAGCAGGGTAAGCAGATTTATGACAGGTAACACGCACATTAGAAGGAACCGTTTCAGCTACTCGCACATCACCGAGCAGTCCCTCGGCTAAAGGAGCCGAGACCACTGCACACTCTGCTGCAAACCTTGCTCACTGTACAGCAGCCCCAAACACAAACCACAGCAACAGAACACACAATACTGAGATTTTTCTCCATAAGCAGGTAGACTTTCATCCTGCAGTTTTATTCGGTGTTCAAACATTGACAGGTTGCAAAAAATGAACTGCATTTTTATAAAGAAGTGTGTGGAATCAATCTTAAAGTGAAATCTAGTAAGACTTCTAATGTTATAAATGTTATAAAGCTTCATGTAAAGCTTTTTTAAAAACAGGTGTATAGTTTTACAAAAAAATAGTAACATTCACTCAATTAAATACACACCCTCATTTCATTAGAACTTTACAAAGCTAAATGTTTATCTATCAACAGGGAGACTCCATCACTTCTCCTGCAACAAATCCCACCAGGAATCACTTGTTTGTCAAATGGCTGCCATCTGCCTCCGTGGTGAGAGATAGGGAGGGTGCCCTGGGAACAGCTTTGGTGACACTGTGTGACCAGCTGCCCTAGGGGCTTGGGGCCAGGTACACTTATATCCTGCAGGACGTCAGTTTGGACCAGGCAGCAGGGGTCCTCAGCCTGGTTGGGAAGGCACCGAATAAAGCCAGATTCCTAGGAAGGGCTGCAAGAATTTAGGAAAGAAGGGACTAAGAGGAAAATATTGGTGGTCAAGTATAAAGACAGCAGGCTCAATGCAGAAGAACTGTAAGGCACTAGGCCACCAGAAGTCAGTTGTGACATTCTGCTGCACTGTTTTTAGCATGATGGAGAGCTGCAAAAATCTGAACATCTGAAAAAAGGGTCAGCTGAGATCCTGGATGTTGCACCAAATCCTGCCAGACTGGAGAGACTGGTCAGTAGTCTAGTGCGTGCAGGGAAAGAGATGGACACCCCTTAATAGAGGTGGGTCGTGCTTCACAAGGCCACTCCTTGATTACTTCATCAAGCAGATTTTGCAGTTCTCCTCCTTGCATTTTGCACAATCCAGCTTCTCCCTGCATCTCCCATGGATCTTCTCTCCTTGTAAAAGCAGCCAGTGGGAGAGCAGGCTCACAGCTTCCAGGATTTACCGCCTAGGTCCGCTGCTAGCCAGGCGATGCTGTGGAAAGCTGCTCACCAGGAGACCTGTCGTCTGGGCAGCCCCCTCATCAGGCACTCCTTGCACAGGGTCAAGAAGCGCCTCGGCTCCAAGTGACACAGCAAGACCGTGGAGAGGCCCATTCCTCCATTCAGGACAGCATGGAGCTAGGTCGAACACAACAAGCTATGGCCTCTTCACTCTCTGCTGTCACATAAGATGAGCTGACCTTTTCTTCACTCTGCAGCAACCTCACCTGCTGCCCCACATATAAACGTCCCAGCAGATTCAGAATCAGTGTTACCAAAACACTGGACAATTTTAGAGCAAACAAGTCTCCACAGCTCAGGTTTGGTCTGTAAACTACAGGTTTAACCTCCCTGCTAAAGTTTTCCTGGTGCTAGGAGGGCTGAGTAAAGCTTGGGTAGCTTTGTAACTTCCATAAAACAGATGGTGCGGACTGAAGCCTGGGGAAGAACTTGCCTTTATTTAGATGGAAACATTAACAAGGTCTTTGGTAAGGGCTGGACAGCCAATGCCCACCCCGAAGAGAAGCCCTGGAGCAACTGAGGACTCAGAGAGTCCATCCTCTGGACACAAGACTACAGAACAACGGAAAAAAATCCATCAGGAAAGCTGTTCCACAGCCCACAGAGTGCTTATGAGTTCTTGTGTTTATAGAACTTCCCCTCCTTTTTCAAAAAGCAGCACAAAACTTCGGTGTGTGGTTATTTCTCTCCTTGGAAGCAGGGTCCATCAGCAATAGTCTTCCAGAGAAATGCTGGCCGGTTCCTACCCACCTGCCTTGTCATGATGTAAAGCTGGAACAGGCCCTTTAGAATTGGCTTATCAAGAAGGAATAGCCGGATCCTCACCAAGGAGGTCGCACTGCAGAGCTTTCCACCCCTTTGAATCAGGGGTCAAATATTGCAAGGAGGTGGAAAAAGTGTCTTCCATCGGACATCTGCAAATACTGAATATCAGTATTATATTTTTGCTCTTGGCCAGGCAAAAATCCCAGCAGAAACTGACTCTGATGTACCTATAAACCTCACCAGCTCAGAAGCAGCGACTTCCTGTAGATAGGGTTTTTGTTTTTCAGACACAAATGTTTCACATTTCAGAGGCAAAACCACAAAGCACAGAGCAGCTAAGTCGAGCAAGAACGACCTGTGGCTTCAACAAAATCAACCCCCAACCCTTCCAGTATAAAGGGAAAGGGAAGTGACCTTGCAAGCTGCCTCCTGCACACAGGAATGCTCATACTCGAACGCAAATCTTTACCCTTAAGAGTTGTATTTATGATCTGGCTCTGCCAAAACCGATACCCAGAGCTGCGACACACTAACTAGAGCAGTTAAGGTGTTTCTGTCTTCCACTCAGCCCTGCTCAGGTTCCTCTGAGACACGAATGCCCAGGGAGAATACACAGATACAATATCCAGCTCCCTCAACACCAAAACAACAAGGCTCTTCATGAGCAGACATTTTAGTTCCAAACAGAAAGAAATCCCTGGCATGACCCCTGTTGGCTAAGACTGTTAAAAAAGCTCCTGGCAAGATCCGGCTAGACTGTAAGGTAAACTGGGCATTGAGATATCTGAGCAACAACAGTGGCAAGCAGCTGGCAGGGATCTGCTGATGAGTAAGAGGATGCTGTTATCAGCCCTATTCTACAGGCCAGCTAACAAAGTTCCCAGAGTTCAGGTTTCTGTCCTCTCCCTTCCCACCTGACAATCCTGGACGTCTTTCCCAGCTGTTCAAAATAACCACCCAAACTCGCACTGCCAAGAGCCTCACAGGAAACGTAGCTCTTAGGAAAAATCACTAAGGAGCAAATTTATAATGAGGAGCCAACCAGGAAAGAAGGCATCACAGCAGCAGCTCTGACATCTCTGGAACAACCTCTTCCAGTGACAGATACGGACCAGGCCTCCAAGTGATAAACCCGCTCTGCCTGCTGCCTTCACGGCCTTGGCTCCCACACAGGCTGTTCTCACAAAGAGAGGACTAGAAACAAAACCCAGCACTGTTAGTCTGCAGGCACTAAAGACCAATTCCTGCATGCACACACAAGGGAGAGGTTCCTGCAGCATCCTGCTGAGAACATTTTCAAGTCCCGTTGATCTTGATGTAAAATTTCCTCCCCATTTTAGCAGTAGTGGCTCCTCTGCAGGCTCTTTTAAAGGGAGACAGGCCAGCACCAACACACACAGTGCAGGATACAAAGCTGCCCTGGCAAGAGATGAATAGAGCTTTCTCTGTCAGATTTATTCCATTTCCTACAGCCATCAAGACTGACGTGGTTGTTTCAAACTATTAATAAGATTACAAGCAGTTCAGACAAGGCTGCAGCTCACAAACACTGTAGATACTGAAGTTTCCAAGTAAGTATTCCTAGAGCTTCCCAAATTTAACAACGCCAGGGTAATGCAGCACTTCACAGCATCCCCTCTTACGAGCCTGCTCACAGGAGCCATCTGTACTACTACTGAGTCCCAAGGATGCTAAATGGAGCATTTGATGGGAAAAAAGACACAGGTACAAAAAGGTAAGAAATAGCTCCATGTTGTAAACAGTATGGTTCAGTACTCTAGAGGAAGGAGAGGTCCCCTGAGCTCCTTACTCCCCAGAAAAACATAAAAAAAGAATAATAATAAAATAAAATAAATAAATAAACCCACTATGCACAGGACAGGGTGCTGAATGACAGCACCTCCCTAATACTGTAAGGCCAAGGCAGTATGAAGCCCAGGTGCAGGGAATTCTCCAGAAGCAGGCATGCACCATGGGGTGGGGAACACCACAAACATCTCCTAGACGAAAAAGCCTGTGCACTGCACTGCTTTCACATCGTAATCCTGGCATCACTGAAGATAGGATTTTGCTCAGATGCCGGACATTGATGCTATAATAACGTTCAAACCTCAGGGATCCAACAAGGCATAAGGTTCCAACTGCTAGGTGGAAGCTTCATTTTCTGGTTATTTGAGAAAAAGATAGAGGCACACTTCATGCAATTTCAGCCTCAAAGCTCATTTCTTGAGCGTGGCCCCACTCCTCTGCCTGCTTCACAGCCCACTGCAAACTCTGAACAAGAGCACTTAAGGCTTTCTGCTGAGTCCCAGCCCACACACAGGTAGGAACAGCTGGAGAACCTACTCCACAGCAGCACTCTTCCAAAAAAACCCCATATTCCCCCACACAAGAAGTGCGCGTGGGAGGCAGAGCCCCAGCATAGGCTCTTTAAACCCATCTCTATTCATTCCTTGCAGCACCATCACTACAACTCCTGTTCAAAACTGTTCCTCCACCAACTCTCCTCCAACAAGGTGCTAACTGTGCAAATACTGTAAGATAATTCCTCATAAGTGCCACTCATCTGAAATCCTAAGGTTGTTAAGGATGCTCCTGACACCTAATTAAGGTTTCTGTACATTCAAAGCACTACAGTGGGGCTGAGTAGCTCTCTCGCTAATGACACCACAGGATCTGGACAAGCCCTCGTTTTCTTCTTGCACTTCCTCCCACTTACACCTGAGATACCTTCCCTTCTTTCAGATATCAGGCCTTAACCTCTTGTTTTCCCTCCAAAGCAAGACCACTTATATCAGTCCTCCACAAATTAATGGCTGTAACATCTTATATACAGTAAAGTGCTCTCTTGCCCCTTTCAGTTTACCAGAACTTTCCTGATAATTTCAGTGTTCAGAGCCACACGCTGTATTTTGGCTGTAAATACAACCCCCTGCAGAACTGCACGTGCACCTTCCAACGTGTCTGCACGCCCTCCTGTCCCTGCAGACCCCAGAGCACAGCTTCACACACAACCAAAGCCTCAGGTAAACAGAAAATAACCCACTGCTACTAGAGGAGTCTCCAGACTCAAGACTGTGTGACCAAAGCTGCCAGTTTTGGTCACACAGCTCCCAGACCAAAAAAAAAAAAAAAAATCCCTAAAATCCCTTCTGCAAAAAATAAATAAATAAATTAGGACTTAGGCTCCAAATAATAAAGCTCCCAAGCTCCCATTTCTACTTACTACCACACACGGAACCTGCACACAGAATACTCTGAATACTTACCGAATAGTTACTAACTATCCCTCCTAAAAAATAAGCCAAGTTGCCCTGTAGCAAGGTATAACAATATAATACAATCTCTTGCTTTAGCACCATTTTGTCCTTGTTGGGGGGGAAAAAAGCAAAACCAAAACAAATCCTGTGAACCATACAAGACTGTTTCCGCACATATCGGCACAACATCCTTTAGGAAGCCCTTTCCAGGAGCCTTTCATAACCAAGTCACCTGATTTTGAGCGCTGGACAAACAGCCGTTCTTTGGAAGGGAGAATCTGCTCCCCAGCCTTTACCTGCCTGCTGCCTTCACCTCGCGACGCAACACTGCCCAGCAGACTCACATTTGAGCTTCTTCTGTTCCAGACAACGAACTAGCAACAGGGAGCTGTGAAATTATCAACCTATTAAGAGAATGAGTCAGTGCCACATGCAAAGCAAAATCCATTTGCAAGGCGTGATTAGCAGAAGAGCAAAGACTGACACTTAGGTAACATGTTCACTGCCAAACTGCTGAATAATGGGAGAATCCAGTAGAAGAAGGGATGACCACAGGAAGAAGGCTAGTCCATGCTACATCCCTTCCATTTCCATCCCCATTAATGTTACTATCCTGTATTCAGTAAGTTCCTCCTATTCATACTCTATTTATACAACAACAAAAAAGGACACCGTTAAAATTGGAAATCCTGCTACAACAGCATCTCTTTTCAGAGTATTATCATAAAAGAAAAATAAGACAATTATTATTTTCAGTGCAGCACCACTTAAAGTTGGCCCCGCTTGCCCTTAAACACTTTCAATTACCCAGGTAAGTACAACAGTGGCCTTGAGCAACTAACACTTCTGAATCCTAAACAGGTGGGTAATTCTCTAATGGATAATCTAACAGATCCTGGGTTGTTCATCTAGAGGCTCTACAGGACATGCCAAAACCAGGGTTCTGATTTTTACCAGCTATCTATCATAGGGGAGGACCTGCAGGGTGAGGATGCAAGACAGGAACTGGGGTTATGCAAAAGCAGCAGTACCACGCACAGGATGGCTGAGGATTATTTGTCTTTATACCACTGCTCAGCAAAATATCAGGCACAAGACAAGTACAGACTTTAACACCATCCCTTACTTTTAGAAGGATGTTGTTCAAGGAAATTAGCCTTTGAAGTTAGGTTTTATAGAAAGCTTTAATAAAAGGCTTTATTAAAATGTCACTATAATGGTAAGTCACTTTAATAAAACTCTTTATGAACACTATTCATACTTACTAAAACTAAAGCATTTTTAGCTCTTACATCTTCTTTTCAGTATTTGTTTAGTCTATATATTTACCTGCCCTGCTTCATAGAGGTTGGCTGAGTTTCATTTTTTTGGCCTCATAGGAACAACATTTTTTGATAGCTTATCAAAAAAGGCACTGTAGGATTTGATGGCAAATAAAAATCTTACAATTTTTTTTAAAAATAAGGTAAATTTCTCCCATAAAAGCCTCTCTCAAACAAAAAATAAAAATCCATGAAAAGTAGGCAGCAGACAGTAATATAATGAAGACTTCAGAAATGTGTATTAGTGCTTTACTATTCTTTCTTTTTAAAAAGGAAATCTGCCTGTCCAATTCATATAGTGAATCATTGAAAATATATTTCTGTTGAAACTGTCCTAAAATATCTGACACCTAATTTACTCATGCAATGCAGAAAAACAGACCACTGAAAGTAACTACAAATAAGAAAAAGAAATCAAGCAACTTGCATTCAATGTCCATACCAAATTTACCACAAAACAAATACACAGCTAACAGCAGATGTACCTGCACTGCAATACCTGGATGTATTTATGTTTTGTGAAACATAAAGAAGAACCATAGTTTCAAGCAATACTTATTATTTTTCTAACAATTAGTATGAGTTTTAATCCAACAGTTTAACTATAAAAAGACCACTACAAAGAGGTCATAAGGAAGAAGCCCTGTTTAACATATCCCCAAAGTAGTCAGTCAACTAGAAAGAAAAACCTTGTAGGCCACTACCCTGAAAAAAACACCATTGCACAAGGATTCTGGAGATCCTAGATGTGCTCCTAACAGAACGGAGGCCCATTTACAGTATTTAAAGGGGGGAAAAAAAGCTAGAATCTTCAAATTTTGAAATAGAAATCATCCTGCAACTATCACACCTTCAGAAAACAGTCGAACTTCCTTCACCAGGGGATTTTATTTCACTCTTTGCTCCCAGAACTCCTTTCTTTTAGGACAGCACTAAACTACCCCAATGCCAACTACATTTAGATGTGCAAAACGCATGGAACAGCAGGTCTAAAACCAACATCCTTGCCTGTTTATACCTGAGAAAACCAACCACCTGGAGCTAATTCTCCAGGGCAGGAGCTCGTTGTTTACATGGCACCTCGCATGAGAGAGCCCATTCCTCTGGGTCCCTGTGTGCAACTGCAGGAGATCTGAAACACCAACCTCCAGTCCAGCCCAGAAGGAAGGGATGGCTTCGTTTGAAGCGGACTACAGCACACGCTGCCGGCTCTGCATCATGCTTAAACTTAATACCCGTTCCTAGAAAGAGACAAGGTCCTCAATGTTTATGTTTACCATGTATTATTATCCACAACACTGGTAAGATTAATACAGAAATATCCGATGGGTTCATATGCAAAATGTCTGATGGGCTTCAGTTGCAAAAGTGAGGGTTGCTCCATCCTGCAGAATTTTGGGTTTCCTCCTCACTCTTTCTATGTTAGAAGGAAAAAAGAACTTTCCTATTGAAACCCTGAATTCCCAGCCTATGGAAGCCTGGAAGATCGGCTTGGATTCAGGGATGAGGGACTTGCCCTGAGGAAAACCCTAGAAGTGCAGAACCAACCCAAGGCCACAAACTCCTCGCAGAGCCAAGCAGACGGGTCCCAGGACCGCCCTGGAATTCTCCTCGTTTCCTGCACATCTCCTCCCACCTGCCTGCAGACGCAAAACTCCTTCCTCAACAACAACAAACAGAAAAATGATGTTCCCTGAGCTGCCTCCCGAGCCGCAAAACAGGGGGGCTCCAGCCTTGTTTTGGAAGCTGCATTGCATAAAAAAATAAATAAATAAAAAGGAGAAAATGAAAAAAAAGGAGGAAAAGGGAAATAAAAATAAAAGTCCTTCCCCGCCCACCCCAAACCGCATTTCAGCCTTCGGCCTCCGGAGCCTTTTGTAGGCCCGGGCGTCACAGGCGACCGAGCGGGCGCGCTGGCCGCCGTCCCCGCGCCCCGCCGAGCCCCGCGCAGCGCGACAAAAATATCTTTGTGTCGCACGCGAGGGCCGCGCAGCACAAACAAGCGGCGGGGACCGCGGGGAGGGGGTCCCGGCCACGCTCCGGGTGGCCTTGGTGGTGGAAGGGGGGGATCACACCAACCGGGCCGCCCTGGCGACAGGAGCGGCCGCCCCCAGGCTCGCTGGGGTGCGGGATTTGGAGGGGGAGGGCAGCGGGCCCCGCATCTGCCCCCTCAGTGCGCGGGGGGCAAATGCATGAGGTAAAAATGGCCCCAAAGAGACACCCCCACGCACAGACACGCTCCTTCCTCCCCAGCGCCAGGCCCTGCGGCCGCCTCCCCCGCTCCGGCCCGGGCTGCCGCAGCCGCCGCCGGCTCCATCTTAGAGCAGCCTCGTCCCACCTCCCCCCCGCCTCCGGCCTCCCCCCCGCCCCGCTTCCTGCGCCGTGCCCGGGCTGCGGCCCCACGGAGCCCCCGGCTGCCGAGGGCCGGTAACGGCGTCAGAACCGCCCCATGTGCGCCCAGGGCGTCCTGCGGGCCTTGCAGCCACAGAGGGAGCGCAGGGAGAACCCGGGTGCTTCCCCTGCATTGCTTAAGAATCACTTGAGACGGACCGGACGATGCTCAGTCGCTCTGTGGCACCGGTCACCGTAATCCACAGGCCTGCCCATGGCGTTGCTGCGGTGCTTGGCCCCAAAAGGAAAATCTGCAATGCTGTCCAAAAACTGCAACTGCGGGTTCAGAATGTGCTTGCTAGGAAGTGAGTGACTTGGTTCCTGGTTATTTATTCCTCCTGTGTGCTTGCTGCCAGGCCTGTTTGGCTGCTCTGAATTCACCTATGAACTTCTGCATGGAGGTGGAGAGGTCATCACTCTGCCAGTGTCTTTCTGCTGCCTCCACAGCTCGTGTTGGTCCTTATAACACAGAGCCCTCCCTGGTCTAGAAGGGAAGAAATGTCAGATATTTCATTCCTCTGTTTCTGCACCCAGGATTCATGTGTTGGAGAGAGCACAGGTCATTTTCCTTTCCTCCCCTGCTTCCCAGTGTGCAGCTTCTGCAGCTGTGGGGCAGCTGATACTCAGCCTGCGACTGCAAACAGTAGTAGAAGGAGGCAGAGTAGCAATCTCTAGCTCTTATCTAGGTGCCCCATGTTAGATGTGTGTCATTCAGTTGTGTCCCTGTTACCCATTTCTGTCAGATATTTCTTTTCATGAGCATATTTAATCTTGTTTTTGAAATATTTAAGTGGGATTTTTTTGCACTCCTCTGTTTTTTCCCTCACTCCCTTCCTTCTCTGTGGAGCGTCTTTAGCTCTTCATTCTTGTCACGGTCTGAAAACTTTCCTGCCTAAAATTCCTTCTGACCAGCTGATACCCTTCTCTCACATCCTCTTACACTAATGTCAACACCATCCTTTCACTCAAATATTTTTTCCCTCCCTAGTGTTTGCTTTCTTGATGAATTTTTTGGGGCAGCAGTTCTGTCATTCCACAGTTCACCTCTGTGAACTAGAGAGACCCGATTCTTTTAGTTGTACTTTGTATGAAATGTTCACCAGTCTTCTGATCATCTTAGGCTCAGATGCTGCTCTTTGCCTTTGAATTTGCATTGATCAGGATGAGAACTGTGTTTGCCACTCCAGATGGGGTCTCTCTGTTGCCTTAGATGATGTCAGGAAAAGAAAAATCTCAAATCCATCCTAAATATCCTAGTGTTCATCTCTTAACAGCTGTACTGTGCTTATGTTGTCATTTATTAACACGTTCATCTTCTCCTTAGCCAGTTTTGATGGGTGAACTCTCTAGGAAAAGCAGAAGCTGTTGTTATTACACAGTAGGTGTATCTCATTTCCATTACTGTGGTCCCCCAAACTTATTGCTCTATCTCTTTTTTTCCATCTCTTATGATTCCTGAATTTTAATTGGCAATTTTCCTGAGCATACATTCTGACTTCCTGTGCCAAGGTCACTTAAAAAATGAGATTGGTCCCAGGATAGATGGAGCAACTCTTTAAATAGCATCCTTCAACTTGATGCTTCCCACTTTAGCACATTATTGATGCTGTCCTTTAGCCAGTGTGAATTAGTAATAAAGTCCTAAGGTGGCAGAACATCTTCTACATCGTTAGTAATAACTTCTCATGTGACACCATATGATGTTACTGATGTCCAGATAAATTAGATATTCTTTCCTCAGAAAATAAGCTTTCAAGAAAATGTCAGGTTTTGCCTGACTGATCTATTTTTACTAAACACATACTGCTGTGTTTTTTTTTCTTTTTGTCACAATTTCCTCCTTATCCATTATTATTCTTTACTTGCCATGCTTTTCATTTCTAAAATTCTGATTAATGAGATTATAAATTTTCAGATCTTTTTTTCTTTTTTCCCTCCACCTGACATGGGCCCTGCATTTGTCATTTTCTAGTGAGATAGTCCTATCCTCATTTTCATACATAGGTTTTAATGATGTGTGAGATCCATCGAGAGAAACTGTATTCCTGTGCAGAACCTGACCAGAAGATGATTCAGTCTCACTCTGGCTCTTTGGTTTAGGCCTGGAGCATATTGGGTAATTCTCCATATCCATAATTTCATTCAGTTGTACATGGGCTGAACCTGTTAGTTTTGAGATCCTAGTTGGTTTATCATACTCCCACTTATATTCTCCAATTTTCTTTATTTGTGACTAAAGTCCTTTATTTTTCAGAACTGATTCATTTTCCTTTTCAAATCTCTGCTTGTTTCTAAACCTTGTCTGAAATCCATCTGCTTGTGTCGGAAATTCTGTCCTCTTAAGTTTTCCCTTGCTAAGGATACATGTTCCAGACTTTTAATTTCTTTAACTTAATGAAATTCTAAGGTCTTCTCCTATCTGTCTGATTCGATGACCTCTTTGCTTTATTTCACTGGTAGTTTTCTTGATTTCTGAAAGCCTGTTCTTTCAAAATCATGAATCGTAGTTACAGACTTTATTTCACTTATTCCACGATTAATTTAAATTGGATAACTTGTGATTGTCCATACCAGGAATTCATTGTTATTTGTTTTTTAGACTAATTTGTTTCCTGCCTTTGCTGCTAGTATTAGATGGTTCATGTAGCAACAGAATGAAACCACATTCTCCTTCATGTCTTTGCTGCTTGGAGAATTCACTGCAGTGATAGCAAACCTTCCAAGCATTAAGATGAATTGCTAGTGCTGTGGTTACTGCCAGATAGGGAGGCTAAAATGTTATCCTTTAGTGGAGAATCATAATCTGCACTTTTGCAACATTAGGTCCAAAGCGCTGTTCTTTCTGGAAGCTCGTACTCTACAGAGGTTAATGCTGTCCGTTGCCTTTGGTACAGCACTTTTCTTCTTTTAATATTAGTTAAATGGTAAAGGTCATTAAAGAGATTTTTTTTAAGGCCTGCCTTTTTCATTGATTGTATATGCATGTTACAGATTTAGGACTGAATGCCATGTAGAATTGGTGGTCAATAGGTTTTTCTCGCTTTCCATTTGATGAATCTGGTGATTACTTTTTGGCCTTTCATGATGTCCTAAGATGGGGCTGCTACGTGTTTCCATCCTTCTGAGAATCTCAGCAGAGGAGTCCAAGATAACACTGTCCTAGTTATTTATCTTCAAGAGCAGTCCTCCTGGCTGATTTTGAGAACAATTGCAGCTTTGATGCTCCCCTTCCTGAGTTGATCCATTTTTAAGTGGTTCCTCATTCTGCTTGAAAAGTTTTCAGTCGGATAACAGCTTCACTTTATCTCCTAAGTGTTACACCACTATGCATCACAATTTTTAAATAAAAAACAACAAAAAATCCTACACATATACATATTTCTCATTACGTTTTTTGGAGCTGTCTTAAAGTTACATGAACCTTTAGATTGGCTTTATGGGCCAAGCAATGAAGTGCTCAGTAGGGTAAGGTAATAGTACATATTTTCCCCTTGCTGCTCACTCCTGCATGCTGATTTGTAAGAACTTGTTTCTTTCACAGGATAGCCAGCATGAACAGCACGTAACTGTTGTTTGCATGGTTGCCTCCTCTGATGTCTTCTAGCCTCTCACTTCTCAGCTTAATAAATGGGCAAATATTGGTTGCCTCCTCCAAGGCAAAAGGCACAAAGCACAAGCTAACAAAGATTGCAAATTCTACAAAAATGTCAAGGAGAAAAGTCAGAACTACCATAATGGGACTTGTGTGTAGTTTGAGGGATCTTACCTTGACTGAAATCAGTCTCTCTCGCTCAGTGCTATTCACACTTGCAGCTGTGTGCATGTCATACAAGCTTTTTAATGACCTAGCAGTCTTTTTCAATTTGGATATCTACTAGTCTGGTATTTTATTTTCAGATTTGAAATGTGCATTTACATAGGTTTTTTTTCTTTTTTTTCATCTCTTTCTGTTATTTATGTTTAGTAACATTATTTTTAAGCTTATACTGTAGCTATACTACATTTACCATACATAGATTTCAGTACTTTCACTAACAGCTTTTTTTCCCTTTGTTTCTATAGCCTTGTTTTAGATCCAGTAAGTGTTTCTCAAATAAAATGTTCATTTGGGAGTAGGAGACTGTAACCAAAGCACTTATTTTAATTCCTGTCACCCTACTCCTTTGTCTTTCTGCCTGGCAATTGAAAGTCTGAACACTGTTTCTCCTGCAGCCTAATGTTAGAAGAGACAACCTCATATTTATTATACTGCGATAAAAAGTGAGCAGTGGAATAGGATTTAAGTGAAAAGGTGACAATTCCCTGGCTGGTTAATAGAACAAAACCATGTGACTTGGGGAAAACAACAGAAAGTTTTGGCATAATTTGTGTACAACCTTGCAGTAGAAGCACAAGCGAGAATGTGTGATGTTCATCAGGGCTTTAAAAACATACCAGCTTCTTATTACTCAAAGAAAAAGAATTGGCCAGAGAGGGGAAGTTGTGAGGACAGCAGCAATATCCGGCAGGCTAATGAGGAGCCCTCTGTGCCTTGAGAACCCACCGAGGCAGCCAGAGTTCTCAGATAAGAACTGCTGTGGCAAGTATTGCTACTAGAGGAGCAACACCTGCTTATTCCCTGCTATTTGCTTACTAAAAAGGAAAGTTAGTATAATCACAATATTTCCAAATAAACTTTACTTTTTTGGTGGTGGGATAGAACATAATATCCAAGCATGTATTGACCAGTTTATTTCTCTTTTTGAGGAGACTACGATTTGGACAGGTTTCAACATACCTTTTAAACTGTTTGTATAGAATTTGTTATGACCCTAGTTGATTAACTCTTAAGATAGTTGGTGCATACCATTCATTGCCATAACCTGGGATTGAGATTCCAGTGTCAGTTTTGGTAGAACAGAATGGGACAAGTTTTCTTGCAATAAGAAGAATTTGGTCCTGGTTATTTTGAAATGTTGGTTATTTTTCTTGATCGGACTGCACAAATGGAACTGCTTTAGAAAAGAAATGTTTTCTCTCTAATCTGTTATAATCTAATTCTCGGCAGTCAACCATTTTTGCCTTGACCATTTCATTCTTATCCTGAAAAAGAAAAAAGCTATTACTTATATAACAAAAGTTCAGTGTGTTTAATGAATGTGTTCCTCTTCCAGATAACTTGCCCCGGAGTGCTGTTGAAAGACAAAGAGGAGCTCTATCTTAGTGTCTCTGTACTTGGGCAGTACAAAAAAACTCGATGTGTCCCTGCAGCATTTCCATTGCTTTTTGAAGAAAAACTAGTATTTGAAAAGGTAAGATAATGTCAAGTTCTGATACGAGGCAAACAAAACTCATTTCAAACTCCCCAGAAACCTCCTGCCATTGAGGATGGCAAAGTGTTATAACTCTTCTTTTCTCTTCAGCACAAAGGAGGTGTGTGCCTGTTTTACCTACACAGTGCCTTAAGCAATATAAGTACTGAAGAATGTAATAAATCATGAGACTTGATGATGATGAGTTCTTTATCCTTTTTTATATGAATGGTGCTTTTTCAGTATCGGTTTTCCTAGTTTGGAAGGAACTAAATATTATTGTTATAAACATTATAGAAGATGGAAAAAAAAAGAAAACTAGATACAGGAGATTGAACTCAATTCAATAGAAAGATAGAATAGTAGCACAAGCCTTTCTGGTGACATCTCTTTCCCTTAGAGATACTTTTTTTTCCATTTTTGTCACCAAAATTCCCTGAGTCGTACTCTCTCCTTATAAATTATAGCTGTTTATCACATACTCTGAGTCCCTGCTAGCTTCATTATTAGTACCACAGGGATAATGAAACACAGTTTCTTACAGATATGATCTGATTTCTTGACTACCAATGAATAATAATACTTTGCCCTTTCTAGTTCTTTTCTTTTAAGCATCCCCTAGCACTTTGAAAACCAAATTGACTAAACATCAGTGATGTTCTTGTGAAGGGACAAGATACAAACAAAAGTAATTCTACCAACCACTGAAAAAATAGAAAAGAAAATTAGCTCTTTAAAAACAATGAGCATCCCACAAATGACTTGAAGTAAAAAGTGCTGAATACTGCTTTCAGTATAATTTAGAGGAAATCTAAAACAGGATGGTCAAACTGCATGCCATAATGCTGAACGAAAAAACAGACGATATCTGTCCTCTTATAAATGACTTTTGAATAGTTCTAGGTATTTGTGGAATAACTGGGGCTTTGATATTTTCAAATATTTGATACCTTGAACGACAAAGTGATCTGTAGCACTTTGCTGCAAAGTTTGTGCCGAATTAGAGAGGTGTCCTACATTCCTACCTGCCTACTGTCCAGTGAGGCTCTTTACAGAAATTCCTTGACCTCTAATCACATGAGATTTGCGTTAAAAAAAAACAAAGCAAAAATAAACAAATAAAAACCGACTGAAAATTAGTCAATGTAATGAAAATGAAACTTAAAGTATTACTAATATATTAACAAACTTATTTTGCATCTCTCGGAATTCTAATACAATTAGCAATTTATCTTTCACTCTTGCAAGACACTCAATTGATACTTATATCACCATGTGTTTAATTCTTCTCAATATTCCCTAGTTTAAATACAGAAAGGGAACCCTGAAGTGGCTAGAAAGCATGACAAGGATTGCTGGCTTTTGATGAATTTGATTGTGTGCCAAATGATGACTTCAGTTTCGTTTCTTTTTCCTGATGGGGATAAAACTGTTGGTAACCATCTGAAGCAAAGAGTAACTGTGCGTATGTGTGTTGTTTCTTTTTTAGAGGTAAATCTGCTGATTTGTTTTTGTGGGTTTGTTTTTTTTCCTTCCCCTTGCCCTCAGGCATTTGCTGATATAGTTGATCCTGGACACCTTGTGGAGTTACTTGAGCGTAAGTTCTGCTTTTTATGTATACTGTGTCTTATATATTTAGTGGTTAGTATCATGCATTTATGGACTCTAAAGGTGTCCTAGAGGATTAATGCATGTGATTATTTTCCTATCAGGAACCTAGTCTCTGAAGTGTTAGTGGATAACCAGTACAACATCTCGTGTACTACAAAATAAGTAGGATCATAGCATTAATAGATGTTTAAAATAGAAATTCCATTGCACAAAAAGATAGAATTTCTTATTGTCTTTTGGCTACTAGTAACTTTCCAAAAATACTGTCAGTTAAGAGAATGCCTCTAGAAATTTGTGCTGTAAATGCACACATATATATGCTTTAAAATAGAATAAAGGGAAACCGTATTTTAATTAACAAAACTCCACCTGATCCAAACAAATAATGGATTCTTCCATTCTTCTTTTTTCCTCATTTATTTTGTTATTTTTTAAAAAGTGAATGTAAAACATTGATCCCTGTACTTTTCATTTCTTTTTAAGAAAATAGAATGTGCTTACTATAAACAGTGCCACATGTGGAGCATAGTGAATTGTACTGAGACAGTACTGACCCTGAGTCCAAACTCCAGAAATATGTCTGGGAGTATTATCTGAAGAGTAGGAGTTATCTGAAAAAAGCAGTAAAGCTTGCATCATCTTCTTTATAAGCTGTTTTCAAAGGATAAGTTCTATCTGATGCTAGTTTTTTCAAGTTTTAAATCAAGTTTAGAGTCAGTATTTATACACTGCTATTGACATTAAGTTAGTATGATGTACTCATACAAGCTGTTCTTAATTTTCCCTTACTGTTGATATAGTGGAAATAATGTAGCTATGTACATGGCTATGAGGGTTAAATCGGTGAGTTGTTTTTCTTGTTTTCAGACTCAAAATTACTTCTCACATAATTATTTTTAACTCATGAAAGAATTTTTTTTTTCTAGTTGACACAACGACACTTGAGTTAATACAACTTGTTCCTCCAGGTATTGTATCAATCTCTTCATAAATTACGCATTTTAATAAGTGAATTTCCATAAGGACATTAGCCACTGTATCACAGTCACTTTTTCCAAAACACAAACAACACAGAAAATTCTTCAACAAATGGTCCTCCGAATATAAAATGTTAATAGATCAGGAGGATCTTATTCTTGAAAGAAAATAGTAACTAAATATTGAAATGTACCGTCCTCAGGCTTAGGAAAGTGAGAATATTTTAGAAATCATCCAGTGCACACTTACTAACTGCAACACAATTCATTGTAAAGTGGCTGTCTCTGAAATTTCGGAGTGCATAATCTTGTTCTCAGAATGACACACTTTTTTTTTTTTCCTTCTATTTTAATGGTGACCGCTGGGAAAACTCTTATCCTCACTATAAGTATTACATGTCTCTTGGGATATATGAAGATAATAAATAGTGATTTGTCATACTTCTGTTATTGGTTTGTGTGATTATAAAAATCTATTTTAATGAAATTCAAGTGTTCCCATGAATAATGTAAATCTGCATTTTATTGGAAATAAAGTCAAGTTTGAAAGAGGACTCGTTTGGAAACTCTGGTATTAATAGCACTCTCAGTTACATGTCCGTAATAGTTTCAAGGAAACAACTATTTCTCTCAGGTGGCTCGCCAGACTGTTCACTTGAAGAAATGAACTGAATGTGGGTTTTTCTTGAGGGAGGGTAAAAGATCTTGGGTAAGGAATTTAATTTCTAGGACTTGCAGATAAATGTGATACAGCCCAATGTAAGCTGACAAAATGATGGTGGGAGCACAATTAAATATTATATATAATCTATCTTTTTTGACTTTTGCCTTAAAGAATATAAAAAAGTAGCAAACCAGGATTTGGGGAGAATCTGTATCTTTCTCACAGCTGCCAATTTCCAACTTAAAAAGCATGAATGTTCAGTGGTATGAAATAATACAATTTTTTCATAAGGTGTTGTCTGCTGCTTAAAAAAAATAGTTTCTTCTTCTGTGCACAGGGGCAGAGGTGGAGGAATAGAAGTATTGAAGAATTGCCTTGAGAAAACTTCTCATACACCTTTTTACAAAGTCTGCATTAACTGTTCTGTAATCTTTTTACAGTAAAGAGTAAAAACATACTTACACATTGAATCCTGCATGCTTCTGAGCAGAGTCCCATTTAACTTGGTAGGATGTTTGCACAGCATGATATGGAGTTGTAGAATTTATAAAGAACAAGATTTATCTTAGATTCAGTATGGTCCTGTATCTGGTGTCTGTACTGCATGGCATTGTCTATTTTCCAATTACAGTATATATTTCCTTTCTAGTGGGAGAAATTCTAGCTACTTATGAAGAAAATACAAGAGATTTCCTGTTCTCTGACCCTAAACTTACTCGTGGGCACCATGGTTTAGATCGTGAGATTTTAATGAAGAGGTCCTCTTCATTTACAGTGAGTGAATATCTGTGGATTGTATTTATTATATGGTATGTTTTACTGGGGAAATGCCTTGAACTGCTTGAAATGAAAAACAATTGCTTCTGACAGATTTTGCCATTTCAGGTGTTGAATGTACTGCTGAAGATTTTTTTTTTTTTCAAAAATTCTTTTAGAAAGTGTTTGTGGGGGAAAAAAGTTTTCTCTTGGTCTGGAATTCAGCAGTATGACATGTCTCTTAATTCAATGCATCTGGTAGTGGAAGTGGTGTAGGAGGAGGAGAAGGAAATTTGGTATCAGTTTGATGGTTTTCAACAGGTAAACTGTGTAACCTTCCCTCCCCAGTGTCTCTTCGTAGCATTTTGTTTCAGGCTATTTTTCATACTGTTTAGGACAGTAACAATCAGTGCAACTTTTATACATACTCTGTCTGACCTGTTGGCCTTTCCCAAGACCCAAAATCAGCACCAAAAGAGTAATTGGATGAAATTTGGCTTAGTGCTGTGCAATTGATTTTCAGTTTAAAAATTTGTTTCTTAAGGTCTATTCAGCCCATTGATACCCATTCAGTAACTGCCTTTTCTACAGTTTCACAAAAAATATGATAAATGGCAACTAATTGGCAGAAGGATTAGAATGACAATGTTAATTTTCTGGAGATATGGGTTCATGTATATATTAAATGAGAATGAATTCATCTCAGACCGTCCATTCTTAGTGTTTAAGGCAGCTGAATCTTGAGTGATAACAGAAAAACTCAAGAACATACTTTGAAGATGATGATGAAATAGAAGGTACCTTCTGAGGTTTGTTCCTCTTATTGAGTTTTACAAGTAGAGTGGCAGTACTTATGGATTGGGAAGATAGGGACTCGGTTAAACTGTGTATTGTGACCGGATTAAAAAAAAATAAAGTGATGGTGGCAGGAGAGATGGTTGATAGAAGGTCATTGGTACCTGTCAGGTGATCTACAGATTCCCCTCTAAGGGCAACCTAGAAATTGCCCTGTCACTTGCAATTAAAGTTGCTAATTTGTTGGGAAATACTGTGTTATTCTTGAATGAATTAATGCCATGATTCTGTGAGACAAAATGTGTTGTTCTGCAGGACCTTAAATTGTCCCTACAAAAGAAAAATATTTTTTTTTCAGTCAGAACAGCTCTTTGATATGTATTTTATAGTAATGAAGATTACTATGATCTTCATTATACTTTGTGGATGGTGAGAAGATGTGTAGCAGAGTCATTAGGATGTACCTGAATGATAACACTGTAGTAGCTTTAAAATATCACTCTACCTCAGGAGTAAATAGAGTCTCAAATGATTCTATCTTATAGCTTTCCCTAAGCTTCATTGGCAAATATCTCTTGCAAACTTTGTCAGCAGGAAGCACCATATGTAAATGCTAAACAAAAGGAAAAATATTAAGCAAGGTCTTGAGAACCAAAATCAGGCAGTCTAGCTATATTCTTCTGACAGAAAAACAAGTTATTTATAGCTAGCTGAGATGTATTTTTGACTGACAGCTGTGCTACAGTGGCATTTTGATTCCCAATAAAATTGTCTTTTATTAAAAAAATAAAGGTAGCAACAGCAAGGTTACGGTTGTGAAGTTCAGATAGGCAGCGACAAGCAGTGCCTGATTAGCAGTGTTAATCTGCCAGTTGGAAGGAATCCCAAGTTGAGAGGATCAGAACTCCTCCAGAAATCTGGCACTTGGCTGATAATGTCTCTGGCTAAATGTCTTATGAGGCTTACAAACACAATGTGCATACGAGACATGCCTCGAGTTATCTCCGCCGGTCCAGCGTGGCCCAGCTGAGGCTTTTGCTGGCTTGTCTGTATTTCGCTGCAACCCTTGCCTTTCAGAATATGCTTAAACTTTGACTAGTAGTGACTTCTTACAGATATTCTTATCTCCGTTCTCCACCCTCATGCAGTATTTGCTGTGTTACTTAAAACAGTTTTCTCTTTAGTTCCACTATCTTTCATTAACATACCACTACAAGACTTCTGATTGTACATATACATGCTTTTTATAATGCTACAGGCTTCTCCTCATACTTCTTGCAGTTAAAAGCACATATTAAACTCGCTGCATAACTTGGGTTCTTCTAAACATCAACTGTCTTTACAGTTTTTCTATAATTGAATTAATGTTGCCTCCATTCCACATCTTTGTAATGACTGGTACAGAAGGACAAATAAATCTGCCTGGGCTGCAGGTACCACCATTTCAGTGGCAGAGGAGTAGTTTCTGAACAGTTGCTAGCTGGAGGTTCATTTACAGATGTATTTGGGGTTATACACAATTTCAGTCTTTACACAATGCTATACTGAATATTTCAGCAATCCCTAGTTTGGAAACTGCCAAGAATAACACCTCTTGACACCTCTGATGTTGGGCTCTTACGTTACTTCTGACATATCCATTCTTGGGAATACAAGTGCCATCCTATGTTTCCTCTCCACAAATTGTGACTCTGAAGGAACTGTGGTTTTATGTGACTTTCAGCTACAAACTTCTAACACTTCTGTAATCATTCTCTGTCTCTATAAGAGGAGAAGGTGCTCCGCTATTGCTTTTTATAGGTTTACTAATTCTGATATGTTCCTTCTAAAACTGTTGATGGCACTTAATAATTCATTAGTAATAAAAATGAATTGATTAAGATGGTCTGCTTTAAGATCTCTTTCATATGATATAGCTTAATTTGGTTGAATCCTGGACTCTGTTAATTGCCATGACTGAGCTATCTTGGCATTTTTCTCATTCCATACATCTTCATACGTTTCATATCCATATTGTAACGTGGGATTGGATCATAATCCCTCATGGGAAATCAGCGTGTGTTTAGGCAGGTGGCAAAGAATTATTTGGTCCAGTAATAACCTTCATACATGAAGGCCTGTGTTGAGTGGGGTCCGCCAGGGGTCAGTCCTTGGTCCAGTCCTGTTCAACTTGTTCATCAATGACCTGGATGAAGGCACAGAGTGCTCCCTCA
>JAWLRI010001031.1:4209560-4237166 GCA_034781795.1 Crypturellus tataupa
GCTCTTCCTCCCGCCGCCGGGCCCGCCTGTCAATCCCCGCGCGGAGGCGCCGCGCCGCCGCCCGCACCACAGCGCCGCCTGCAGGGCGCCGCGCGCGCAGCAGGGGCGGAGGAAAGCGGGAGAGGAGGAAGAGGAGGGCGAGGGAGGAAAGCGGGAGCAGGGACCTCCTCAGGGCGGCCCTGAGGGCGATATCTCCTCTCCACAACCCCCGCGGCGGCTTCTAAGGGGCGCTTGCCACCACCGTCCGTATTTTCACCCTTTCTTCGCCCCTATGGAGCAGCCGGACTGCATCTCCCGTGTTGCCCTTGTGCTGGTGAAGACCTCCAAGGGGTATCCCGGTTGCATGGGAGCCCTTCTTGGAGGAGGCTAAATAGGGCTTCTTCCCGGGTGGCCACCACTTGCAGGCAGCCCTTTCCCTGACATGTTTCTGGGTTCCAAAGAGACACAAAAAGCACTGCCCTTTAGGAGGATTTCACTCCAGAAACACTATTTAATTCACCCTCTCATTAATGATGATACAAGTGTCTGCCGTGGAATAAGGCAGCTGCTCCTGCCCTGCAAGACAGCCTAGCTTGTCCGTCTTAGGACTGGAGAGAGCTGCGGGTCAGCATGATTCGAACTGGTCCTGTCAGGAAATTTGCCATAAAAAATATAGTTTGCTACAAAGTGCAGCTTTGAAAGCGTTTGGGGAACAGGGCTGGTGCATTTTGCCTCATACACTGTGGCTACTGGTACAATATGCTGCTACATGAGACATTTAGTGATTAAAGGTCAGATTATATATGTACGTGGGGATTTGCTTTTAGGGAAGATCCACCACCTTTTTCTTCTCCCTTCTTTCTTCTTGAAAATGACAAATAGGCCCTTTTAGGGCCTGTCTCCAGTTGGACACTAAAAGCAAAAAGTTTCTAAAAATCCTTAGGAAAACCAGATCTTCTAAAAATTTTCAGGGTCTCTCAGCAGAGATTTGATGATCCCCCCTCTTTGCCTTAAAGGCAGCAGTGAAGTTTCTAAACTCTGCCTGTTTTAAGCAGTCTCGATGGGGGCACCACAGTCAAAAGAAGGCCTCAAAATCATGAGGAAATACTGGAACATGCAATAAGGATATATTATATACACACACATATATATATTTATGAGTCCCTTGGGGTAGCGCTATGGACAACTCCTGTTGCAGCTCTGACAGGAGAGAGTGACTACAAGCTAAGCTGGGGGATACATTTCCAGCACGTCCACCTTGTTGGCGTGAGCTGTGGGCACAAGTAGCTTCTTGCCCAGAGTTAAACAAGGGAAGGACTTTGCTAAGGCACAGGGAGAGGAGCAAGGCGAGGATCTGGCCTCTTGCAGGTTCATTCTCTAACTTTTTCTTGGGTCACTCTCCTGCAGCATCACCCTGAACTTCCTCCTCCACCAAGGAAAGGTGGTGTTAGGGAGCTTTTGCAAAACATTTTGTAGTTTCCAATGCTTCAAGAGGAATGTCCACACATGTGCTCTCTCGAGGGATGTCTCTGATCTGAAACCCAGTCACTGAGAGCAATGCAGAGGGAGGAAATGCATGAACAGCTTTCTGGACCATATGTGATGTTCCTACAGTTGATCTGCAAGGCTATCAAAGTTGCCAGGTGCTGAGCTACTAAGAGATGCGCCAGAACAGCTGAGAACTGTCATCTGGTTGCCACATCCCTCCTTTCCCGGATATCAAAATATTCTGCTGCTCTGCCACCCAAGTCTCGTCTCATCTTCTCTGCAGCGCATTTCTTCTCGGAGATGGCAGGTCTGTGCCCTCTCCTTGCAGGGCTCACACAGAAGAGGCCACTCTCCTTCCTGAAGTTAGCAAACACACTGACCTGCTCAGAGAGCCAGGGTATTAGTCTGGTGTAAACCCCTCTCCTCCATGAGAGAAGCTGCAAGCTAAACAAATTTCCAAAGGTGGAAATTATTTGGTGGTCTCTATTTGGGCTACTGCTTTTCACACTCCACTGCTGTGCAGCCCCTGGTAGTATCACAGTTTGTATCAGCTGATGAGGAGAGAAGAGAGGGTGCCCCAGTGTGCACTGAGTGCTACTGATGCCCAACAACAACATATAGCCAAAGGCATTAATTAATGTTGTCCCTCGGGAAATGGGCACTGTGGGATCCCCTCACTCTCCTACACTCATCAATAACCCAAATCATCAGCAGGTGACACACAGGTCGGCTTCACACACACCCGCTGCTCTAACGAGCAGGTCTCCAAATGTCTGTTGTGTATCTTTGAGGCAACAATGCAAGGCCAAGGGAATAGATGTGCTAATTAAAGGTGAAAACAATACAACCCAGTGTGGAGATCAAGAAGCCAAAATAAATAAATGCAAGACAATTGTACATTCATTATTATGGTTATGTCACAGCCCTCGCACTCCAGCTCACAGCTTTTCCTTTGTGCCGGTCACCTCCATGGAGCTATGTAGAGTCTCATGGCCCAGGAATGCGTCAAGACTGATCTTTTCTCTGTACCAGAGTCCATCATCTGAAAAAAGAACAGACACTTTTCTGTCCTTGACAGCAAATGGAGGAGGGCGGCTTCATTACATTCCTGGTTCATCAAGATACAACCAGATTTTGGCAAAAGGTGGTGAATTCCTGTGCTGCTCTTTCTAAGACCCCACCTCATATTTCACTAGTCTGTGTATAAATAAGGACAACTGGTGTAAGACTAGAGCCAGGGAGGCTAGATCTGCAATGAGCACGTTGAGAAGCTTGGGCAAAAATTGAAGAACAAGTTTCATGTGGATGAAGTTCAACACACAGCTCCATGCAGGACTCATTTTGGTAGGACTGCTACTCTGTTTTCTGATGTATTCCAGAAAGCTGAGCAAAGATCCGATGAAGAATCCTGTAAAATAGAAAATAATCATTTCAGAGGGCCCTCAGCCTTTGTATAGAATATACATCTGCAGAAACATCTTGTGCTCTAAGACTTCCTAGAAATAACAGAGTTACTATTATATTGTACAGCTTCCTCAAACATCTGCTCTACCTATAAATCCCCAAGCGTGGCTGGCATCACACGATTTACAGCAAACTAAAGGCTAAATGTTGCTGTGCCATTTTGTTACCATTGCCCTGGTGTTCATTCACACAGCCCATTAGGAAAGAGCAAAGCTATCCTCTTCTCTTCCCCATTCAGAGGCTGTTCAGCACATCCAAAATCTGCATTTACCTTGTTGGATCAGGCCATGGTCCTTGTAGTCTCCATCTATCCGAGACAGCAGCCAACACGAGCTGTTGCAGAAGAAGCAGGCAGGGACAGTTGACTCGTCCATGGGAGAGTGTTCTTTCCAATCCCATGAGGTAGGAGCTGGTTTAGGCCCTGGAGCATGAAAATCCATTTCAAATTCAGCTGTGTCTAAATCAGGAAGTGCCTCGTGCCTACGCTGACTTCATTAGCTCATCTGAGATGGTTACAGGGAAATTCAAGCCTGCGACTAAGTGAATAGGGCCTTAGGACCCAAAAGCCAGTCAGCAAGAACACGAGAGGTTTTAGCTGTCACATTTGTGAAGCAGGAAAGGCGACATGAGCAGCTCTGGCAGTTTTCTGTAATCCCATTTATGATGATGTATTATCCAAATATGAGGAGATGTTTTTAAAGGCAGACCTGCAGCAGAACAAAGGAAGATTAGGTCTCCGATATAAAAAAAAGTTTATTTTTCCCTTCTCACTTGAGACCTGGCATCATAGAGATGTTTTCATATAGTTATTTTTAAGGAGAATAAAGAGGTGTTTTGAGGAGTGTGAAAGCTAGAGTCTCACCTCTTTAAGTGAAATAGAGTACGAAATTCTGACAACAGGAAAAGAGCATGAAAACGTAGGGGTTTTGGCCTTCACCTCATGCTGCAATGCAAAGCACTGAATAAGAAGAAAATGAAGAGTCAAATTGAGGTTGTAAGCCCTGATCATAGGGAGAAAACAAGCAAAACCACCCATATCAACTAGCAACTGCTAGTAATGAGCTACAATTGGCTCATAGTAATGAGCCAGGATACAAACGGAAAGTATTTTAAACTATTGTCTCCTAGTGTGTTCCAGTGGGACATCCTACTTAGCATTTTTACTTGCATTTAACATCTCAACATTGCATTAGTCACTGTACAAACACTGAGGGAACAGCAGGGGACCAAGCAATTTTATTTTCTTTTTGATGGTGTAGAGAGTAGATAACTGTCAAGGACTGTTTTTACTAGCACAAATTGGGAAGTTTTTCCAAAGCAGCGTTTCTATCATGAGAAAAATGCCACAGTTGCCAAAATAACATTTTTGTGGAAAGTTATAAATTCTGCCAAAAATGCCACTCGGGTCAGAGATGGAGCTACTGTTTAAAAGAAGCCCCCAGGAGAGCCCATGGCTCCCAGAACGGGGAGATGCCCATCCATGTCTTTGCTTTGAAACTGTCCAGCTCCAGCCCTGAGCTGGCTGAAACAAATACAAAAATTTACTTATAGAATAATGGAGAAAGGAAAAAAAATAAAAATAAAATAAAATAAAAAACTTGAGCCTTAGTTAAGACAAACCATAGACTTGACCAATATTCTGCATAAAAAGCTCTAACCATTGGACTGTTCCTCTTGGCTGCTGGATCAGGTAGAAGATCTTCCTTCCTTTGGCCGTGCTCTGACCTATGGGAGCCACAGGGTCTGCACAAAATCAAGAGGACAATGAAGCGTTTCTGTTTCTCAGCCTATTGTTTGCCCATTTAAAGCCTGCATACCTACACCACTGCTGTCTGCCTGAAGGACAAAACAAAATGACTTTTTAAGGCACTAAGAAAATGAAATCACTTAAAGCTGAGCTGATTAAAGGAGGAAACCCTCTTTCCAATTAGAAGTGGGTTGGTTTCAGCTGGCTTTAGTGAGTAGCGTTGCCTCCGATGAGAACTAAACCACTTGCTCGATACTGCAAGTATTTTGGAGACACTTCAGCAGCCACAACTTCAGTTTTTCCCTATGTACAACTCTGCAAAATGAGGCCCCTCCTGCTGCAGCTTTTAAAGCCCAAACTCCTTTCCACTACATCTGTGCCGAAGCCCTCGCACATCCTTGACTGTCTGAACAGCAAGAGGGTCAAGAAAAAATTCAAGCAGCACCATGTGTTTTTCTTATAAAAAGGCAGTTAATGTGCTTCAAAAGACTGCAAAGATTGTTGGTGACACGCTCACTTCTCAAAACACTCAAAAAGAGAGAAAACAGAGATGCAGCTGCAAGTACTAAGAAGCTTTGCCAGACAAGGACCTGTTCATCATAGCACTTGCTCCCAGGCCCCTCTGAAAACACTGCTAAGAAGGTGTGAAGGTGTCTGCTTTTGTAGTTAGCACCTTTGTTTACCCGCTCTCAAATCCTGCTTTTCAAAGAGGTTAGTTAAAAAAGAAAAGAAAACAAGAAAAAAAATCAAGTAGAGAATCCAGTTATTTGATGCAGGGTGCTGGAAAACCTGTCTCAAACCCACAAGGACTGTTTCTGCAAAAGGCAAAGCATGACTGTGATAGATGAACCTGCCTGATTTTTGTGGCCATTCATGAGGAGTCACCGGGCTGCTCAATTTATCAGTGCTATTTACCTCTAAACAGCACTAGAGCCACAATTCTGCAGGGTTGTTGTGCACATTTTAGCAACAGAAACCGGTGTCTCTTCAAAGTGACGTTTCATTTCTTTAGCGCTTCCAGTTACGGAAAAACTACAAACTGCTTTGGGGGAGAAATTCAACCAAATATTTCAAGCTGGAGTTAGTCTCAAGGTCTGGACTAACAAAGAGGGAGGGAAAAAAAATGAAAATAAGGACAGGGAACAACAATGAATCTATATTTTCCCCAAATTTATCAAAAAAGTTTTAAGGTACATCCAAGAAACTAATTTTGCAATGTCTACTATTCAAAGGAGGTTTTAAAAAAATGTCTAATTTTGTTTCGTACCTTGAAACCCTCACAGTGTCCACAGACGCGTTTGTGTTCACGGCTCCAACTTTCAATCAGGACCATCTGATTCCCCAGCTCCGCGTGCTTCAAGACAGCTGCTGTTTTACCCCTTCAAAAACATCCCGCTTCGCCCCGCCAAAGCCAACCGGCAGCTCCTTCCAAACGCGGTGACGCTGATGAGAATAAGCAATTTGGGCAGAATTGGAGCCCCTGCTGGGAACCAGGAGACTTTTGCTGCTGCAGACGAGCGCGGCTTGGACCTGCAAGGGGATGATCGCAGCCCGAGCAGCGAGCGGATCCTGCACGCATGGATCAAACCAGCAGCTGGGCACGAACGGAGGCTCCAGGGTTCCCTTCAAGGGCCCCCAGGCAAAGGTTTTGAGAAGATTTTCCAAATCTTTCCAAAGATTTGGAAATTCCCTGGAATTGTAATATCCCTTCATGCATGGAGGATTTCTGAAATGACGCTCTGCTTTAGTGAGTAGTTTGTCTCATGACTAGCTTTGTCCCTTCGATCTTACGAGATCACACAGAGTCCCAGCTGAGTTTGCTCTCTCCTTTAATTATTAACACAGTTTCCTAAATATTTTAGTGGCAGGTGGATATCTACGCTCAGAAAGACAGTCTCATCCCAGAAGACCCAGCTACCAAAGACTCTTCGGAGGGGTTTCTGGGGATTAACTATGAGAAACAGCTCGACCTTGGGATGTGGATCAGCGCGGGGCATGACAACCCACAGGGCTTTAACGCTTGGCACGGGGCATTGATCCGAGTGGTGCATGATGCAGCGTGGGGCATAATATAGAGCAGGGTAGTCACTTTCCAGGGGACGCGGAGGGGCTCCAGGTATCGCTGTGCTCCTGCTCCTGGGGTGCAGCCTCCACGGAGCACGAGGGGCCGCGTCCCCGCTAGAGGGAGCGGCAGCCCCGGGCTGGCGCCGCGGCCGCCCCGGGGAGGGACCGCTCGGCCGGGCAGGAGGTGGCGGAGAGCGGGGAGATGCCGCTGTGTCTGTCCCAGCCGCTGTCACCTGCCCCTGGCGCTGTGCCCTGCTCCTTGTCCAGCTCCTGTCTCCATCAGGGGCAGGGATGTGGCTGCGCTGGGCTCAGCAAGGGGGAAGCAGCAAGGAGGGAGATACAGGGGTGGTTGGGATGGGATGAGGCCGGAGCTCTTCTTCCCTGGGGCTGCCCAGGGGGTTCAGTGAAGAGCACCAGCACTGCCAGCAAGAACACGGGATGCGTGGGGGCAGCAGGAAGGTTGGAAGAGTCCAGGATGCTCCTTTCAGCACCTGGTGATGCACGTACAGCTGGGCACCCCTGCCCGGGCTGTGCAGGGCAGGCTGGTGCTCACAGCACCACGGGGCTGCAAGCAGAGGAGGAGGAGTTGGAATGGGAGGGAAGGGACAGAAAAGGGCAAGATGTGGATGCTGCAGTGAGGGCTGCCCTGGGCCTGGAGGACCATCCTGCCGGGCTGCTATAACCAGCCTGGGGACTGCTAAAGGACCTGGCTAACGAGAGCACCTGGCCCTGCTAAACGGTTTTGCCAGATGCCCTGTTTCTCCCCATCCAGATCCCACACATACCAGGACAGTGGCACCTCCGGTGGCTCTATAGCTCTTCTGCTTGGCTTCGTGGTTCTAGCAAGATGCAGGGGCCACCAAGAAAGCTGGGACCAGAGAGGGTCAGAGCTGGAGACAAACAGTGCCTGGAAAACCCTGTCCCATCCAAATGGAGGTTGGGTCATGGTGTGCTTGGCACCTGTCCCAAGCCCAGGAATGGCTCTAGGATGGCAGAAGAGGATGGCTGGACTGGTCCAGGGATCCCCTTCAGCATCCTGGGCCTCCAATAGTCCAGGCTGGTGGCCTGGCCCAAGGCTGGGCTCTAGCAGGAGAGGACAGAGGCCCCAGGAGGAGGCAGACAGGGGGTTGGGGACAAGAGGACAGAGCCCCTGCCCTTGCCTGGCACCCAGGGAAGGGAGAGGAGAGGCCGGGCTGGCGGGAGGACAGCCAGGGGTATAAATAACCTGCTGACTCAGGGGGGGCTCTTGGGTTTCAGGATCACAAGATACAGACACCACATGGCCCGGATGGGCCCCCCCTACCCTTCATTTTTCACATTGATGGGGACAACTGCGAAGCTGGGAGGAGGCTGTGGGGGGAGCTGAGGGGTTTCAGTCCCCTCTTTACCTGCAGGGCCACCCAGCCCCATGCAGATGGCTCACGTCACCTCCGCAGAAGGATTTCCAGTCACCAGGGCCTATTGGATCACTAGCTCCAGCTGCCACACGTGGCCGAGCATCCCGCGCTCCTGCAGCAACCAGGATCCAGATGTTCACACCTGGAGCTCTTCATGCAACCCAGCGGCCTGGGGATTTCTGCCCTGCTCCTCTCCCCTTCGCCCTGGGTGCTGCAGACAGTGAGGATTCCCTTGCACGCTCTCCCCGTGCTGGCACCCAGCACCACCATCTATTTTTCCACTCATGACAGGACCAAAATAAACCCGTCTGGTCACTGCCCAGCAGCTGTCACAGTGGCATCACTGCAGCCAGGCGGGTTTCCCTGGCCCCTCGCTGTCCCTGCGCTCCAGCCCTGCCGCCTGCAGTGGCTCTCGCTGAACCAGCCGCAGAAATAAGCGGGGAGCCGACGCTCTGCCCACCCCAGCATCCCCAGGGAGACCTCGTTTCATTGCATCAGCCCATGCGAGCAGCAGAGCCCCGTTCATTTTCATTAGCCCATTTGCTTTGCAATTCTATTTACCTTTACAGCTGCGTTAGCATCTCCCCGCATCCAAGCGGGATGCAGGCACGCGCAAGGGCTCCGTGTGCCTGTTAACCCTCCCCGTGCTCTGGCAGGGCAGGTCCACAGCTCTGCCCTTCTCTGCAACGGGTAAACTGAGGCTCAAGGAGATAGAGGCACCTGCTGGCAGCAGCCTGACGATTTGAGCCACAGATTGGCAAGAAACCCAACCACCAAGTTGTGTTTTTTAACAGGATTTTGCCTTTTTGGCCATGCTTCTTTCCACGGGCAAAAGGGGAAGCCCTGATGGGCTGCAGCCCCCATGCCGCATTTCCCCCCCGCACACCCTCAGGTCCTTGTTCCTCGCTTGGATTTTAACCATCATTCACCATCAGACACATTCCGGCACTTAAACAAGCTCCTTGAGAGGCAGAGATAAGGTCTCTGCTTTCCGGTTCATCTTGCCAGGCTGTCTGCAGCAGATAAGGACGCTGGGCAGCAGGAAAAAGGTTATCTGGAAAGGAAGTGGCGCAACGGCCGCTGTTATTGCAGGAGGCTTTGGGAAAAGGAAGCCCACCAGGAATCTTGCAGGTCCTTCCTGGCTGGATCTCAGGGATGGTGGGAGCCAGCCGAGCCGTCCCACGGAGCGGGCAGCACCATCCCGCACCGCGGTGTCCCCAGCCCCACTGCTTTCCCTCTCCGACCTCATCGTTCCTGCCCGGCACCTGCAGAAGGAAATGGATTTGGGGGGTCTTGGTCACCCAGGTTGGAGACCTGACCGTGCTCCAAGGGGGCGGCAAGAGGGAGATTCCCACATGGAACTTGGGGACAGCACTTAGCCTTTCTTAAGCTTCACAAACTAGTACAAATTTGCCTTCCCTTTGGATGGCTGTTTGTTACTTCATTTTCTAGTCTATATTTGCTTGTTGGCTAGTGCTAGAACAGCATATGCCATTAAAAAATATTAATAAATCTTAAAAAAAAGCACCACTTCTGCTCAGATCTGCAGGCCTCCTTTCTGCCCCCTCTAAACCCCCCCAGCATCCTCACCACATCCCGCCACATGCTTCCCTATTTTGCCAATTCCCGTTAATCTGCACTTTACATAACCTCGAGCCTGGGCTGAGCGCAGAGGCCGTGCACTGACATCTTTAGGTTCAGGCTTTAAAGCAAAGAAAAACCCCTTGTACCCAGGGAAAACAAATGGGTACAACCCGCTGCAGGCAGCTTCAAGGTGCAAATCCCCATGGGGAGCAGGTCCCAGTTCCCCAACACTGACTCTGCAGTCAGATGTCAGGATTGAGCCTGTAACAACTGCCACATGGAGGGCATTTAGCTACTGTGAAGGTGCCTGGAGGCAAATATCACCAAACACCCCAGCCCCTTCTGCCTTGGAGCACCCACCACTCCAGCACTCACCTTCTATCTGCTCCCTGCAGGTCTCCCTTCCAGCTCTGCTGTGCCCAGGAATGTGGATGGGAGAGGAGGCAGATGGAGTCTCGGAGCAAGACTGAGCCACAAAAGTCAAGGAATGCAGGTTCTTGCTGGCAGGATCCACCTCTACCCATGTGAGGGTCCAGAGGGTGAATCAGAGGGAAGGGGACACTGCAAGGACAGGGAGGAGCAGGTGCTGCCATCGCAAACACTTAATTTGGGATAGATCCAATGCAATTTGGGATAGATGGTTAAATCCCCAGGCCCATCCCCACCGTCTACAGAGGCTCAGAGCAAAGGGAGCCCCACAATGGGAAGAACCCTGGCATTCACCGTGGCCACAAGCTCCTTGGGCCACAGGCGCATCCTGCAGAGGCTTCCCAGGAACAGAGAGGCAAGAGCAGCATCAGGAAGCACTGCCTGCTCAAGCCAATTTATTCCAACACCGCAATTAGCAGCTCATCACAGCCCAGCTGTGACCACAACGGAGGCAGCTCAGCTACCACTAAAGCAGAAATCCCAACCTGCGGGGACATCTGCCCGGCTGGGACCCCGTGGGCTCCCCGGGATCTCCCCTGGCCTGGGCTGCCAGGGGTTAATGGTGTGGACGTAGCCTCTGCGATTAACTTCTCCCAAAGCTGCAATTCTTCCCTGATTTCTATATTTATAAAGGGAAGGGGAGGGGGAAGGTGGTTTTACAAGGGATTTCACTTCAAATAATGAAATAAATGTGATCAGCTGAGGGACCCTTAATCTGCTTTGACTCTTGTGTCCGCGAAAGCATCTGAGGGGAGGGGGGGATCTTTGCTGCTGCTGAGTCCCAAGCTGCGGGGAGGGAAATGACCCCGTTCCCACCCTGTCAAAGAGGGGAGAGCCCAGGGGACACCCCTAAATCAGGTGTTCATCCATGCCCTCCTCGTGGGCCCATGATAACTGGAGGGATTTCTTTAAATTTGCAGTTTCTGACTTAACCCCCTGGGGCTGGGGAGCTGCGTGCGCTGCAGGGAGCACCCGGACCCCCCAGCCAACCCCTCCACTGGCAGGTGGGTTTCCCTGCAGGAAGCAGGAATGCCAAACGGATGGGAAGGGTTACACGGAGTCACCTACCTCCCGCTGCAGCTGCGGGGCGTCAGAAGGAACCAGCCTATTTCCTTAGGCTTTGCCCAATAAATTCAATTTCTGACCTGGAGGTGATGTGGTTGCTTATCATTTTAACATGCAAACTTAGCGGGAAAGGGTGCAAATCAGCTCCCTGCCGCATGGACCAACACTGTGGCCATGTCACCATGGGGAGATCTGGGGTAAGAGCCTTCCTAAACCCGCAGCCTGCATGAGGCCGGACATCCAGCTCCTGCGGGAAGGGATTTGTGCCGCCTTCGCTTCCCCGCAGCCCCGGACACTGCCGAGGCCGCAGGCACGCGAAGCAGCTTGTGCAAATAAAACACCAGCTTAGGGCAGGGAGGGAGGAGCTCAACATCCTGCCGGCAATTCCCACAAATGCCCACGGATATAATCCAGATTTGCTACTTCCCTGGCACCCCTCATTTCTTTAATGAATTAAACCCTCCCTTTCGCTGCCCCGTGTAATCAACACTAGGGCTGGAGGGCACGTGGGATGCTGAGGAACCCGAACATTTGGTCCATAGCCAAATTCGGGGAGCTGAAGGTTTGGGGGAAACGTCCGCACTGCTGGGCACCCTCCTTGCCTCCATCCCCAGCACTGAACATGGCTGTGGGACCGCGGTGCTGGAGCACAGGTCCTTCCCTGCACTGTTGTCGCTGGAAGAAGAGCAATGTCACCCCCTGGCCGTTGTCCCCAGCCCTGCCAAGCTCTGCCCTGGAGCCACCCGGGTGCCACCATCCCCATCCCCATCCCTTGCTGTTGCTATAGAGACAGAGGCCGCTTCCCAGTCCCGCTGCAGCGGTACCGAGTGTTTCTCAGCGCGCTCGGGCCCGGCCGGCAGCAGGCAGAGGATGCACAAGGCCCTCGCGGGCAGGTTTGATGGGAGCAACGTGACTGCGAGGCTCTGCACTGGCCAGGATGCTGCAGAGCAAGGGCTGTTCCACTCAGCACCGGCTCCCCTTACTGGGCTGGGATTTTTAAAAGCTGCCGAAATTACACTGGTGCCAAGAGCAAAGGGGACTCGGCTGAGCTGGATGCCTTCCCACGCTCCGGGCTGTTGGAAACTGTCTTGAATGGCAGCAAAAGGAGTGTGTCGCTGGGATCTTCCTCTCCCTGCCCTTCTGTGTGCAGCCACACACCGTTCCCACCAGCACGGACCAGGAGGAATTCCACCAATCGGCAATGCACCGGGATAACCAGGACACAGACCTGCTAAAGGCAGATGAGAATGCGATGCACACGGGTGCCTCTGGGTGAATCCAGCCTATTTGCAAAGGAAAGCCCGAGCTTTGGATTAAATGCCCTGCAAAGTGACAGCTTCCCACCGAGCAACCCAGGCAGAGCCTTCTCTCACCCGCTCCAGCTACGCGCGTATCCATACACGCCAGCCCAACGCATTCCATCCTTTCCCAGTATGGGGATAAACTCCCTGAGTGCAGTCATGCCTCCAAGGAAGAGCGGTAGGTCACTTCTTGCACAAGTCTTTACAGGAGAAGGAGGTTTGCAAAGAGAATTCCTGCTGGAGTAGCTCCCTGCTGAAGTTCGTTTCCTGGGGGGTTTATTCCCTGCGAGCCGCAGCAGGGGAGCCGCACGGCTCCGCTAGCCCCCGCGCTCTGCCATCTGCTACACGGATGCGGCAGCCCCCGGAGAGACGCAGCGAGACCCAGAGGCTTCTGAACACGCTCAGTCACAGCCCTTTCCAAAGGGACCTTGGAACCAGCCACCCTGGGATCTCCACGGGAGCCCCTCAGCTCTAAGGGATGCGCCGGCACCGCGTGTCCCTGCTCCAGGCGGGAAGCCACCAGCTCGCGGGGCTCTGTGCTGACCCTCTAGCCGGAGGTGCGTGTCAAGGATAGATTTGCTATCTTCTTTCCCTGTTAATTATCAAAGAACAGCAAGTGTTCATAGCTTGTTAATGCTCCTCTCAACAGCTGTCCTGGTAAGAACATGCTGGGATGGATGGGAATGCAGGATCTGGCTGCTTAAGTCCTTCAGGATGGGTAAGTTTGGCTCAGTTTGGGACAAACAGAAGGACAGGAATGGTAGGATCCTTTGGAACATCTGTACAAGCATCCAGCCAGGGAAGGGGCTCAATCTGGTACTGTCCGTCATGCACCAAACACCAGGACTGCTAGAGAGACAGGGAAACCACACCAAGCCGCAAGGGCTCTGCAAAAGATGGGATTTGGGCCATATGGTTCGTTATCTAACGGTCATTATGCAGATAACAAGCAGCCAGGATTCAAGGTGATAGTCTGGCAAAACCGGAGCAACAGTCTGTGTGCTGCACGCCACGTGCAGCACCTCGAGCCAGTCCACAAGCCTCAACCGCTCAGCCCTGCGGCCCAGGAAGGTCAAGGGAGATCTCCTCATTTCACGCCGGGCGAGACACGGACGCGTTCAGCAGTTTGCTCAGTAACAAGGTCACAGACAAGCGAGCAGGGACAGAGCTAGAGCTAATCCTGGCTCCCTGCCACCTCTCCTGCTCACCAACAACTCGCTCTCAGAGCCGGAGAGCAGTCAATGCAAAGAGACTTACCTTGGAAATGACCATCTAGAGCATCATTTGGCATAAATACAAAATTGTGGTCCTGAAGAAAAAGACTCTGTGCTCTCTATCTAGAGCTGCCTTGCAAAATTGCCGTGATTCAGCACAGAATCTATACAGTGACTCCCTACTAGGATGAAAGGGGGAACTTGCATTTGTCCTTCTACCGGACAAAAAAATAAAATAAAACACATGGACCTGCACAGAGCATGACTTTGAACAGCCGATGAAAGGCCGAATTCAGCATGCCCCCTAACCAAGTCCTAAACTCACCCTTCTAAAGCAAACGATTTAAGTGAATGCACCAATTCCCTAAAGACCAATAGAGCTGAAACATGATCAAAGTTGAACATGGACCTAGAAGCTTTGCTCAACTGGCACGTGTCCCTTTTCTCAAGGGCCAGTGCAGTTCTGGTCCCTGCAGGACCATCACCAGCCACCCACTAAGATGCCACAAGTGCTCGGACCTCTATTGCTTCCATTGGAAAACCCCCCAAGTCCAGGGGAAGAACCAAACAGGGCAGCGATTTTATGATTATTTATTATCTGTCAAATGCCAGCAGTGCCCAGACTCTGGGCACCACCTCTGGGCTTACAATAAGAAAAAGCAGTGGCCAAAATTTTTAGCCTCAAAGAAGTTAACAAACGTCTTCTCGGGAAGATCCCAGGTGCAGCCCCTTGGGAGGACGTACCAAGGTGCAGTTATGAGCCACCCAAACACGGCAGGCGTCTAGCTCATTTCTTGCATCTCTGAAGCTTAATTTACTCGAGAACACGGCCAAAACACAGCTGTGGCCCTTGATTACTAAAACCCAACAAATTGCAATTTTTTTCTCTTTCAGGCAGGGAAGCAACATTAAAAAACGCCACTACTCGTGGATTTTACAATTCTTTCCAACAGACAACATGTAAAAAACACTGGGAGGGAGACCTTTAAAGTATCTAGTTTCCAGCTGAACGGCGTCGAGTCCCCCGTGTTCACCAGATTGATATCAACATCTGACACGTGTTGGAAGACATCCATATCAACTCCACGAGCCTGAACTGCAGGTAGCCAAACACAAAGCCCGACAGGACATCCGTGATGTGGTGCCGTCCGATCATGACGCGGGAAAAGCCCACGCAGAAGGCCCAGAGGACCAGCAGGATCCGCAGGGGGATGGCCAAGACCAGGTGGTTGAGGAAGAACTTGGAGAGCATGGCCGCTCGGCTGGCGTGGCCCGCGGGGAAGGCGTACGTGTCCATGGTCAGGTAGTCCAACAGGCCAGGGCTGACGTCAAACGGGCCCTTCCTCTTGGCCAGCTTCTGCAGGCCGGCCACGATGATGATGTCCAGCAGCAAGGCTACGAGGAGAGAGGCAAAGGGAGGCGGTCAGAGAGAGGAGCAGAGCAGTTTTTAGGGCAGAACATAGGAAGGTTGTCGCTGTCTGTAACTGAAACCTTTAGCTCAATGCTAATCACATGAGCATGGTTGAGCTGAACTCAGCCCGTATCATCCCCTAATCAGCACACAAATGCTAATGAACCCTCACACAATTAAGCAACAGCTGTCTACGTTACTGACAGCACCTCGGTGCAGAGAAGCAGAGGGGGGTGACGTCCTTCCCGACGCCCTACTCTTCCCCTCTCCCTTTGCGGAAGCGATGGAGGGCACCAAACCAGGTCTCACTCTTGTTCCCAGCCACTTCTCGCTTCCCCATGGCCTTGTCCTCAGCTGCGCTCCTAAAAATCCCCCCTCCAGCCCCGCTCCCCAACGCGTGGCAGGACAAGGAGCATCCCTGGAGCTGCAGGTTTCAGTTGCCAACGGCCTTTATTCCTGAACGGCTTCTGGGGTGAAACCCACCAGCTCTGGCCTTATCAGCCTCCTCTTCATTCCACCCCTCATCACCCCAGCCAACAGGCACCATCAATTCTACTCCCTGGCATTCTTACACTTATCTTTTTTTTTTTTTTTTTGGTCATTAGTGATGTGAGGGCAGCTGGATGGACAGAGTGGGCAACACAGAGGTGTCCCCATGGGCCAGCACAGCAAAGAGCAGTTTTCATGATCCTTCCATTCAGAAGACGAATAAAGCAGACCCGCACTACTGCTAGATTTAATTTTTATCAGATGGCGCAAGGAAGGGAGGAAGCCTCATTTGTCCCCATTTCGAGATCCGAAGGCATGACAGCGTTAAGACTGGGGGTTAATTTGCCGTTAAAGGAAAAAAATCGCTGGTTGGGTGTTTTTTCTGTCACTTTTCCTCCCCAAAACACCTTATTGGTGCAAGAGCCCCAGCTGCCCGTGCTGCTCCATCCACCACCCGGGGAAGCCGGGCCGTGTCGGGGTGCATCAGCTCCCGGCATCGCCGCAGCGCTCACGGCGTCAGCAAACGGCCCGTCCTGCAGAAATAGATACAAATGGTGCCGTCACTCACGGCCCGGCTCCTATTCCCTTGCAATTCCCTGACCTACATTCCCGCTTGGACTTCGGCTGAACTGGTTGGGGTTTTTTTATCCCTCTGTTGTTTCAGCTCCGTGCAATGCTCGGAGCTGGGCATATTCATGCATCCCTATGGAACGGATTAGGCTTCCCCCATTGCTCCTTTCACACCTTTTTCTCCCCCCAAAATCCTGATTTTTCCCCCTGACCAAACCATTAGGGAAAACAAGCTTTCCTATTTCTTGTGCAAAACCCTCAGGTGCAGAAGGGAACTTTAACATCTAAAGCTCCCTTAAAACACACAGAGAGCGAGCCTCGTCTGCCTGCGACAATTTTAGCATCAGAGATCACCTTGGTATTGTAAATAGCCAACATCTGGCATCAGGCGCACAGCAAACGAGCGGAAAGCAAGCCCCCGGGCAGACGTTTTATTTCTATTAATAAGGAAAGGAAAACAATTATGTGCTTTCCTCCCACTGCTAAACATTGGGAGCACATTAAGACTCGAGAGTGGAGGGACGAGTCCGCTCCAGGCAGGGCACAAGGGCAAATTTGAAGCGTTGCTGCTGCTGGCACCCAACGGAGCCGAAAATCAAAGCTCTTCTAAGGGGCATCTGAAAAGCTGATGTCCCCTGTCACCGCAGGGACCCTCCTGGAAGGAGGGATGTCGCTGCCCATTGATTTGGGACCGCAAGGGATGTGCCCTGGGGAGCATCGCCTGCCTGCAGCCCTGGCTGCGGCCGGGGCCATACGGCATCTCCAGGGCCGAGGCAGAGCCCAGCTGGGTTGTCTGCACAAACAAGGCATCTGCAGCTGGAGGATGCCCTGGGCGCAGGGCTGGCAGTGGGGAGAGGAGGCAGGGGAGGAAACAAAAGGGAGAAGGCCAAGAAAGCCTTCGGCCTCATCTGTCGCCGCAGCCGTGATCCACGTGACGTGGCGCACGCGGGACCGCTCGGAGGAGCCCGGCGGAGCCAGGCCCGCGCGCTCCGGACGGGAGCAGGCACGAGCCCGAGCAGGGCTGCCCACGTGGGAGAGGGAGGGAAGGGGAACTTCATCCCCCCAAAACGAGTCCTGAGCACATCCACTCCACAAGCACCGTGCGGGAGTCACATCAACGCAGAGGCATTGCCTGCTGCCCTCATTACGCAAAAGCCTCATCTGAGCAGGGTCCGACACTGCTGGAGGCTGCAAAACCCCCCTGAGAAGACCCCACTGCAACCGGCCTTCAGTGGAGCTCAAATAGACACGTGAAAACCTAAATCTAAGTTTTTTTTTCAACTCAGACTGCAGATTCTACTTCTGTGGCGCATCCTACAGCTTCTGCAAGGAACTTCCCCTACGCAACCTCCTACAGACATCAGGCAAGAGCCGTTTGTGGTTTTCATTAGTTCACATAAGAGACGTGGAGGTTTCCAAAGCCTCCTCACCCTCTGCGGCAGCGCTGGCAGCGGCTGGAGGGGCTGTGCTCCTCTGCAAGCGAGTTCCTCTACTTCATTTTCCTCTCAAAATGTGGCAATCTTAGGTGTAAGAAGCGACAAAAGGCACAGATGGCACAAGACACTTGAGAACCAAGGAACCAGCCGCTGTAGGGCTTGGAGGGAGGTTATAATTCAGCAAAATGAGCAGTGGGGAAAGGCTTTGGGTGTGCAGGGTGCTGGGAGAAGTGGTCATGGAAAGGGGGGAATATGGTGGGAATCAGCATGGTACAACTCATTGAAGAAAAAACACACACGAAACAACTGTTGTGCATCATGCATTGCTATGGGCATTAATGTCCCCCATGCTGGCACCAGGCGGATGAGCCCGTGGCACCCTCATGCGTTCCTGGAATCCTTGATGGAGGGCTCCCTGCTCCTGGCCAGGGAGAAAAGAGCAAGGGAAGGTTGGGGCTTTCTGTGTGGTGCAAACTGCCTTGGGCATCTCACAGCCCACAGACGCTGGGCTCCCTCCCCGGGTTCAGCCCTGCCTGTATTTACACCCCCTGCCTTCAATAAGGCAAACGGGCAAAAATGCTTAGGGTTGATTCCTCTGATATCCACAGGATTTCCAACCACCTCATCTTAAAGTGCTTCAAAGATGCTGATCGGTTGGGTCTCTCCGTGCCCCTGTACGCACAGAAATGAAGTACCAGAAGAGAACCAGCTTCCAGAGGAAGAAGGAAGAGAGAAAACTCATATGATTCCTCATCCTGCCTCCCGCACCAGCCCGGCCAACCTGGCCCAGAGCAGGGTAGCGCCCAGGTCCTGCTGCCCCTGCTGCTCTCCCTGCTGCCTACGACTCCTGCACCGTCCTCCTTCCCACCTGCCGCTCCTGCCAAGGTGCGTTAGATACAAAAACACTCATCCACATGGAAGCATTTCCCTCTGGGCCAGAGCCAGGCTGGCAGGGCGGGCTCTGCATCAGCTCAACAGCGACTGCCGCTTTTGAGCTCTGCACCGGGGGCCACGGGAGGCTGCTCCTGGAGTGACAGACACAAGTATGACTCATTTCCCTTGTTTATTCCCCTTCTTCCCATTTAACAACCCTCGCACTCCTTTGCTCTTTCACTCCGCATACAGGTTCTGGAACATTTTGCCTGCTGGCTCTGCACAGGGAGGTGATTTTAAGCTTCGTGCTATTTCCCCAGAGACAGCAAATTGATGGATACAGGGCTCACCCCGTCCTTAGCACCAAGCAGCCAGGAGCCGAGCTCCTAGACCCTCACCTGCAGGAAGGGAGCTGATCCAAGCAGCGGTTTGCCAAAGACCTACGCAGCTCGCTGGAAACATTCCCTGTGCCGGCTCCAAGCGGGTCCCAGCCTCTCCCTGGCTGTCCTCTACGCGAAGGGACACTGCGGACGCGCACGGCTGCCCTGCAGCGAGCAGCAGCAGCGTTTGCTGTAAGGAGAGCAGGCAGCGAGCGAGGGGGTAGGGAAGGCGCCGGCGCCGGACTCTGCTCGCAGTGCGGAGACACCCGAGCGCATCGGCCGGGAGGAGATGAGGGACGAGGACGGCACCCGGCGAGGGAGCAGGGGCTCTGGCTGCAGTATGCGGACACGACTGCAAGAGGTTTATTTGCAGCCTGAGGTGATGCAGAGGAATAATCAATGCCAGGCTGGACCAGTGCCCTGCTGGATGCAGGGAACGGGTCTCCGTGCTGAGCACCTTCCTTGGGTCAGTCCCACCGGGTTACATCACTTAATTTTTCCACCTCGATGATGTGCAGATGTGCTCCAAGTTGTCATGATGCCCGTGGCCACTGCTGAGGCTGGAAGGGGAGCACAGAGAGGGAGACACTCCACACGCCGAGCTCTGCAAAGAGGGGATTGGGAGAGCTCTGGGAACGGCACCAAAGCCGGGAACATTCGTGCAGGCAGCCAGCTCCCAGGCTGTCCTTTCCTTCCCTGCTGCAACATTATCTGCCCTGTTTAGCTCAGAAAATCTCCAGTCTCGCAGTGGGAAAACGAGAGGGAAAAAAAATAGATACATCTGGCCCCAAACCATCTCTGGGGCTCTCGGCTTAGCAAGCTCTGCTGCGTACGGACTGATCCATCTGCCAGCAGAGCTCTCCGTCCTCTGCCGGGTCTGGGCTGCTGCGCCCCGGGGCTCAACGCGAGGAGCTTGTCTCTACTGCCCGGGCATTTAATCTACTCAGTGACCTTTAACAGCAACAGCTAATACTCTCTGAATTCTCACCACACCAAAAAAATGTATCGCAGTATATGTGAAGCACCTCCATGTCACTGTTAGAGAAGGGGCCATGCGGTTTCATGGGACCTTGCGAAGACCTTTCTCTCTCTTCCCCAGCTTGCCACTTTCCTGCTAGTCTGGTCTTGCTCGGAGGCTGCCATGAGGAGATGATGGAATCCTGACCCTATACATATCTATACATGCATACATGAACGCGTGTCAGTATAAATTCACACATCTGCAGAGAAATACACCTCAGAATACCACAGCTTGCTTTCCTAGCAGGCTACAGCCGAGGCTGTATTCAGAGAAAAGGTTGGAAAGGGCAAAGAGTGACTTCTCACTCAGCTTCAGGAGTGGGGAAGGGACCGTGGCCTCCCCTCCTGCCCTCCTCTCGTGCCACGCGACCTGCCAGAGCTCTGCAGGATGCACCCACATCCCCCAGCACTGCTCTACAGGCTGGTGATAAATGTGTAGTGACAGCAGCACCAGAGAACCAAGCTACTAGTCAGAGAGTGGATGCAGAGGCAGCTGGTAATGGATGAGGACGAGGACAAGGACTCGAGTCGGTGTGACAAGAGCTGGACACAGCGGACAGAGCAATCTGCAGCCCTGGTGCTCCAGCATCTCTGCAGCATGCAAAGAGCCAGAGCCTTTTCTTCTAGCTTCAACACCCACAGTTATCACCCTTCAGGCAACCTTTAGGGATGCTCTGAGGGAGGCAGAACGCCCTTAATGGCCAGCATTGCAAACCGAGCACAAACCATGCGCTTTATGCACCAACATTAGCCAGGCAGATCCTCTACGGCAGCAAATTCAGGCAGCTGGACTGCAGCTAACTAAGCAAACGCTCCCTGCATCAGTGATTTGGCTCTAGACGCAACGGGGAGACTGCATCAAAACCACCACTTTGGGTAGATCAACACATTCAGTCCCCATCATGCTAAGAAAGTGCCTGGACCTGGAGAGACCATTGGTCTACCAAGATCAATCTGCTTAGCTTAACAAACGGAAGGGGAAGAGGCGACCTGATCACTAGGCAAAATACCAAGAGGCAGAAAATATATTGGATAAAAGTGGCCTTCAGCTGAAAGTATAGAGAGGCAATGGAAGGAAGGGAAAATTCAAACTAAAATCAAGGCAGCTCAGAAGATTCCCATCACTGCAGTAATTTAGAAACAGTTCTGACAGCATCACTGTCACTCCAAATTTTATATCAGATTGGATGTTTGGGTCTTTTCCCTTAACAAATGGAACAGGAATAAATTAAGAGATGTGCTACAGCTTGTATTTTGCCGTGGGTGAATCAATGATCCAAATGTTCTTTGCTGGCTTTGCAGTCAATGAATCACTAAATTTGGATCCACACCCTCACCAGATGGATCAGAACCAGAACCCAGGACACTGCTTATCTCCAGATTTAGTGGAGCTGCTCTCTAGAGCACCTCTGGTCACTTTATTGCAAGTTCCATAATATTTGGTTTTCCCCAAAAGCCCATTTGGGAGGTTCGGATGATTTTCCAAGTACCTCATTTTTTAATGAAATCCTTGTGACTGCAGAGAAAAGCTTGAATGTTCCTAAAAGTTCCAACACCAGAAGGCAGATGAAATGAACTTAAATTGAGGGGTTTCTTGGACTATGACTTTTTCTGATTTGGCACGGAGCAGGTTTTCTTCATGAGTTTTTAGCAGCCAGAATTGGCTATCCTGAGACAAGTCTTCCTGAAAGCATCCTGGCAGAGGGATTTTTAGAGTAGGCACAGATATCTGATTTCTTCCATCTTTTCAATAACAGCCTGTGACCGCGCTTCTCCGCCTGTTTGGCATTTGCCGGAAAAGATTATGATGAGGAGAATCAATAAATTCCATCACAGATGACAAACACGGAGGGAAAACATTGCTTGGGGATGCTAATCAACATGTGCAATTGGGATGGATGGAGTGTCCTAGGGAAGAGGTCAGAACCCCTCACCCGAAGTGCCCCCATATGTTCTGGCCCCGCTCCCTCTTACCAAGAGCTCCTCAAGAGCAAGTGCCCTTCTCCATCTGCAGTGGAGCTCCTGCCAGGTTCCCAGGCCCATTCCAGCAGCCTCTGGTCTCCTTGCCTTGGAAAGCCTGACTGCAAAGCCTAAGCGAGCGCTTTGCGATGGGCTGGCTCCTTGCCCAGAGACTGCATCAGAAATTCTGCTTGATGTACCAAACTCTGAGCAAGCAGGGGGAAGGGAGGAGAGCCAAGACAGGGGAGAGCAGACAACGGCGCTTCCCGGCTTCCACCTTCCCAGAAGACCAAGGAACCCCCAGAGATGTCCCCTTCCAGACATGGGGGCTTTACATGACATTTTGCTGTATTTGAACCACAGGAAAACAACAGCAATGACAGTGACCAAGGACACCAGACACAACAGACTCACCAGCCAGGTCACACTGTTCTCGTTTATCCAGAGACCACAAGTCGCATGAGACCTGTCTAGATCCCCACACTCCCAAGCCGAACTCTATAGACCATGAGCATCACAGGGATTAAAGAAGTAGATTCCTTGATACAAAGCATCAAAACCAACCCAACACATCCCCACAGGGCTCCCAATCTGTGGGGTGACAGAAGACCCACAGAGAAGCTCAGGAGACCTCGGGGAGTCCCACCAGTCACTGTTGTCTACTTGGAGGGCAACGTGGCCTCCCCTTGGAGTCTGCCACATCTACTGAGCTGTCTAATCCCACTATGAACCAGTCACTCATGAATTTAACCAGTTTTGACAGGCGAGGAAAAGGGAGCAGTGTGCTTAGGCAAAGATCAAAACTTAGAAGCTCCCCGAGACAGCCGGGGGCAGCACATTTGAGCTAAGGCGACCTGGAGATGCAGGTACCACTTTTCCAAGCAGCCAGCAGCTGCAGTGCTGAGTTCTCCCAACGACCACACGATATTCCAAGTTTCAATGCAACCAGGAGGTGGCTTTGGACTTGGACTTCCTCACATAGCAACAGAAGAGTGAGAAAACCTGGTCCGTTTTTAAGCCAAAAGGGGCACTCGCTTTTTACAGGATCTCAAACACTTTGCAGACAGAAAGACCATTTTTTTAGACTCCTGAACCCTCAAAGGATCTCAGGGTCAAAAGACATCTGGAAACTGCGCTGGTTGGTGTTAGTCGCCTCCTATTTCATCCTCGTGCCCTTTCAAATGGAGCTTCTTTTCGCAGTAAGAGATTGACCCAGCGCGCTGAGGAGTCGGTAGGAGAGCTCCCGCTGACGTCAGAGCGCTCCGCATCGTGCCAGCGCTATTCCTGCTTGTTCCCCGCTATGGCCTCCCCTCATTAGATGTCACAGCACGAGGACAACCTCTCTCAAAGGCACGGGGGAGAAAAAGCAGCTTCAGTTGAGCTTTTAAAGCCAGTTCAGTGCAATCCGCACCTTCTCCAAAGGATAAACTACTGCAAAAAATACCTGGGACCTTGCTGCAGAGGTCATATCCCATCACAGCCAGCCCCTGCATACAGGCCATCCCTTTCCAGAGTCTACAGGAAATAAGGAAATCTCTATATCCCCCACAAAAGGCTTGCTGAGAAGGAATGTCCCAAACCTAACGTTCTCACCAACCCCAAGTTGTGACTCTGATTGGTTTTTGGGGAGAGGGTGAAGCCCAAAGGCTGACGACAGCCAAATGAGCTAAAAAATAGTCACCAACAAGGGGTGATGGGGCCACAAGCGAAGGGAAGAGGAGAGGGAAGAGCAAGGTCCTCCAAGGTGCATGGCCAAGGGTGGAACAGGGCCTGGATATAAGACAAGTCACCTCCAGGGCTCAGCCTGGTCGCTAGCAGGACACAGTGCTGGGATGAGCCCAGTCCGGAAACATGAATACCGACCACTGCAAAGAAAAAGACATAGAGGAAAAAGTAATAAAAATATAAAAGGACCAGCGGAGAGATGAGATGCTGTCTTCAGGCCTCTGGGTCAAATTAGCGCAAGGAAATGAGGACAGCAGCAAGAAAGGTCCTCGGGGAAGAAAAAAGCAAGATCAGACAGCAGCAGGGAAGGAGACAGAACTCCATTATGCGGTTGCTGAGCTCATGCCTGCTCAAGAGGGTAGAAAGGGGGTGTATATACACATATATATGTTTTTTATTTTGTTTTGTTTTGTTTTGTTTTTCCCCAAAGGATAACTTCAGGTCCTGGTCCACCTTGCAAGCATAACACCTGCATTAAAACCTTTCCATTTTCCCCACCTGGCCAAGCTCCCGGAGACGATAACCATAGATTAAATAAAAGACATCGCTTCAGACACCTGCCTACATGTCCCAGGCGCCTTCTTGGTGTCTACAGCTCTGCCCTGTGCAGGCCAGGGGGACCAGGGAGCAGCCCCTACTCCGTGGAGATGACTGGGCACCAGGATTCCTCCATCCCTCCTAGCTCTTCACCACATCCATCACCTATGGGACTCGAGACACGGATTCCTCCATCCCTCAGCTCGTCACATCCATCACTGTCGCGACTCAGGACCCGTAACCCGTCACGATGGCCAACTGCAGCCAAAGGTCACTCCCAACCCTCCCCAAAGGTCGCTCAGCACCGGGTCCTGCTGAGCTGGCCACATCCCGCGGCCGGGAATAGCCACGGGAGGGAATAGCCCTTGCGTGCGGGCCCGGGCTTGCGCGGCTGCGTTCGCCACTCACCCAGCAGCAGGTTCATGAGGACCTCCTGGCCGGCCAGCGTGCTGCTCTTCACCAGGCAGATGAGCGTGCCGGCCACCCAGGGGATGCCGTGGCCCGTGATGCCCAGCAGGTTGATCATGGAGCGCGCGCCGCCCCACGACGAGGCCGTGCTGGCGCACACGCCGAGCCGCTTGGACATGCAGATGTCGATGGCCAGCAGGGAGTTGAAGGCGATTCCCTTGAAGGACGGGTTGAGCTGCATGCAGTCCTCCTCGGGCAGCTGCTGCGACTGCCTCCGCTCCTTGGGATTGCCGCTCGGAGCGCCGGCCGCGCCGGCCTGGCCGCTCTGCTTCCTCGGGTTGCTCCTGCTCTCCTGGTTGCCTTTCAAGGGCTGGTTGAGGGACAGGAACTCGGCCCGGTTGAGGACGTTGCTCCTGTCCCGGGCCCGCGAGCGCACCTGGGACGCCGGCATCGCGGCCGCTCGCTCCGTGGAAGCCGCTTCCCGAGGGCCTCTCCTGCCTGCGCGCGGCGTCCCCCGCTCCCACCCTCAAGGGCTACGGATTTGGGAAGCGGCAAGGGTTCCCCGCCGGCACAGATGCCCCCAGCACCGTCCGCGGCTGTTAAATATAGAGTAAGGAATGCACATGGCTGTTTACTTCATGGGCCTAGAGAGCTTAGGAGGAAAATTAATGCCAGGCTTGGCAGCCACTCCAGCGCCAGGCAGAAAGGTTAAACAGCCAATAGATTGGAAGAAGAGGAGGGAAATGCTCCGTGCCAAAGGTTGGTTGCTTCTGGCCTGGTCTATTTAAATCTGCCAATTGCTTATTCCCGGGGGTTGCAAGGGAAACTGGGAAATGTAGTTTCGTGGCGGCATAATTCATATTTTAATACGTGAGCGTCAGAGCAGGGTGAGAGGGCGATCCCTGCAGGTCCCTGTGCTGGACCTGGTGTGGCTCGCAGGGCACCGCGTCCAACCTGGCTTTGAAAGCTCCAAGGATGGGACCTCCCTGGGGGCTTCCCATGGGGACACAGAGCCAGAGAGCAACCCCTGGTTTTACTGTTTTGTAACATCTCATGCCCCATCGAGGCACCTCGACTGCACTTGCCTCTCCACAGTGCCCCCGTCTTCAACATCAACCCCAACCCCATGCCCCGCTCCTGCCCCTCGGGGTCCCCCCACAACGTCCCTGGCGCTAACGCCGTGTTTGAGCCCGAGGAGAAGCAGCATCTTCCTCCCATTGAAATGCTGCTCTGCTAATGAGTTCCCATCCCCCTGTGCCCTGCACTGGGCCTGGCCTCGATACCGCACGTCCCTGCACCGCGACGCGCTCCGAGCACCGGGAGCGGCGGCTGCAGCGGAGCAGCCACGGGGGCAGCCGCGCTTGTCCCCGAGGTACCTTCCCTGGGGCCATGGCCCGGTCCTCATCACTCACACCTTGGAGAAACGGGGTGATTCCCCTCTCTGCAAGGGGGGAAATCCCGCAAGGATGGGGAAATCCCACATGAACAAAAGATGGATAGTGCACCAAGGAACAGAGCAGGCATTTACCTATACAAATACAGTGTTTGTGCAGGTAGCATTAGGAACCAGGCCCCTACATATCTTTAGAAGCCCTGTCCAGAACGCAGAGGAGAGCTCATGTGCTAAATGAAAAGTGATGCTAATTCTTCCCTTTCTTTGCAATTTTTATCAAACCTCTCAAAATGCCCCAGCTGCACTAGGTGTCCGCTCCATGCCTGTCTTACCCACAAACTTCCCCTGACAGACTTGTCCCACACGTAGCCAAGCAAATTAGTGCTGGAAATACTAAGGAGCCCCGACTCTTTGGTTTTACTCCTGTTTTCTTCCACTGTGAATCAAAGGAAAATAACATGCATGAGCTTATTTGTGAATCACATCCTCCGGGAGCCAATGACCACACTGTGATGGTGGTAACGTAGCTAGGGGAAGAGCAGCTCTGCCCCTGTCCTACAGCCTTAGCTCTCCCCTAATCCGGGATTCCTTTCAGCTCAGGCAGCAAATTCCTACTGGGGGTGGAGGCAGCCTGGATGCACATATGGACACATGGACACACGGACACTGCTGCATCGCTCGCGCACGTCGGCTCGCGTTTGATCGCTGCTGAGGCAGCTGCATTCCCATGGAAAAGTCAGCACCCCTGTTATCCGGGGGTTATCCCGTGCCCTTATCCCGTGCTGTTATCCCATGATATGGGCTCAGGATACGTGGAAAACCTCAGCCATCGTGACAGCGGCTGGCGAGATGACCGGAGTCACTTGGGCCTTACTAGGGCCGTCTCTTCCCTGTCCGACAGCAGCGGTAACCAAAACCGTGCAGAAATAGAAAGGCTCCTGCTGTGCCGAGGGGCACGGAGCTCTCACCGAGCACGTTCCCCCCGCGCTGTCACTGGGGAAAAAACACCTTGAAGGCGCTAGGAGCTAATTTAATCTGCCGCCTGTCATCCCTGCCACCGCCACTCCCAGGTATGGGGGAATCTGTGTGCCTTGCGCGTGCAGTTGCTGCAGCCTCCGCGCAGGAGCCTGATGCACAAGCGACGGGGGAAGGAGGTGGGGAAGGAAGCGCGGGGAGACCGCGCTGCCGTGTCTCAAGTGGAAGCGGAAAGGAAAGCAATTTGCTCTCCCGCTGGCGAGGAGGGGAAGCGAGGCCGCCGCGCCGGGCGGCTGCAGACGGGCAGGCAGCGGCCGCCAATCCGAGCTGCGGATGCCGGTTCGAGAGGGAAACGTTCCCGACGCTGCTCCGGGAATGCCGGCGCACGGAGCGCCGCGCTGCTGCTGGCGCAGCGGGGAGAGACGCAGCTGAGCGGAGACGCGCTGGGCTCGCTAAGCGAATCCTGTAATTCTGTGATTCTCTGACCACGGGTTCAAAAATACGACCCGCTCAGAAAGGCTCGTGGGTGCTGGGCACCGCGCAGCCGCCCGGGCTATTTCGGGCCTGCAACCCGATCCATGCAGGGGTTATTTTAGCACCTTGGAGAACTCCCAGCCGGACGGATTCCGGCGCTCCATGCGCAGCGTCCGCGCTGCCGCCCCTGGGCGCAGGAGCCGCTGCAGCAGCCAGGCTCGCCC
>JAWLRI010001031.1:4239618-4263160 GCA_034781795.1 Crypturellus tataupa
TGCGGCGACCGGGAGGAGGAGGAGGAGGAGGAGGAGGAGGAGGAAGAGCAGCGCGCGGGATGTCACAGGCGGCGATTGTGCGGCGCTGAGCCCCCCGGCCGCGCGGAGGGCTCCCCCGCTGCTACGCGAAGAGAAACGAGGGGAAAAAACCCCATATTTACACGCCAAAGCCCTGACAGCGCTGCTGGAGAAACCCCCCAAGCCGGAGAGATTTTGCCGACTTTTTTTTTTTTTTTTTGCTTTTTTTTTTTTTCCACCGCACCGTTTCTTTCGGGTATTATTGTAATTTTGTGCGAAAGGAAGTTATGAACAACTGCGAGTCAGGAAGTGGAAATCCACACCGGTTGTGACAAGCCGGGGCTGAGAACTATTTCATTATTTATATAGATGTGTCGATCAGCATTCTGCTTTTCATCCAAAGAATAAAGGGAAATACCGGCTTGTCCGATGTTTCATGGTGAATGACAGTCTGCATCTGAGGAAAGGAAGGACTAAATATATCCGCTAAGAACAACACCGTTATTTATTGAACGCTGTAGACTTTTTTTTTTAACCCAAAGACTGTTTGAGGAAAAGATTTAAAGGGTCATTGAGAGGGGAAAAGATGTAAAAGGCCCTTGTGTTTGTGAAATGCAGCCATCCTCAAAACGGGAGCCGTACGCGTGAGACGGACGTTCAAATTAAGGCTTTACATGACGAATTTTTCTATCCTATGGATATCAGTCTTGAGATTACAAACCAAGGAGATCTATACTTGATCTAGCACCAGATCATTTCAATGCCTGGTATTCCCCGGGATTGCTGGAGTACCCGAGGAGCCGCGTCGGACCGCGCTCGGGGTATGCCATGGGCTGTATTCAGAGCATTAGCTGCAAATCCAAAGTTTTCCGGGAAAGTATTTCGGTGATCGAAGTGAAAGCCTCCATCGACCCCGTTCCCACCAGCATAGACGAGTCGTCCAGCGTGGTCCTGCGCTACCGGACCCCTCACTTCCGAGCCTCCGCGCAGGTGCTGGTGCCCCCTCTTCCCAAGAAGGAGACCTGGATCGTGGGCTGGATTCAGGCGTGCAGCCATATGGAATTCTACAATCACTACGGGGAGCAGGGAATGTAAGTATCGCCCGGGAGCGCGGGAGCGCGCGCACTGCTTCCTGGTGGGAAGGGAGCAGAACCATGGCCTGGCTGGGGAAGAGAGTGGATGAAGCCAAAACTGATAGCTAACCCCTTGGTTTGCTTTTAAAGAGCAGCTTCTGAACCTGACAGGACGTTTCTGTATGTTAAAAAAAAAAATAGAAAAGAAATAGGAAAGAAAAAAAAGCAGGTTTGTCCTTGCACCTTTGAAAGCAGAGGGTGTCCTTATCCCCTAGTGGTCACGTCCTCAAACCAGCACTCAACCCAAAAGTAACACTACGTTTTTTAAAGCTTTGCAGCTCCTGCAGGGCCCAGCCAGCCCTGCTCGAAGGGCTCCTCCTCTCCTCATGAGCATTTTACAGGAGGAGGTTCCCCCCTGCTCCCCGGCAAAGCTCCTCTGCAGCCCTTAGGGGGTGAAACTGCCCCTTCCCAAGCCCCAGTGACCCCCCGCGCGGACACTTGTGGCATTTTGCTGTCCCCAGCGCCCTGCGCTGCTGCTGCTGCTGCTGCAGTGTCCAGCGGCCAAGAGCTGCACAGCCCTGCAGCTCCCGGCGGAGCATCCCGGGATGCGTCCTGCTTGCTCTGCCCACAGGAGCAGGTAATTCAAACCCTTTGCATCGCCCCAGAGTCAGGTAGCACATTTGCATTACTTTCATTTTGGATAATGCAAGAGTGGGAAAATATACCTATATACAGTTAGTATATATATATGTGTGTGTGTATATGCATATGTACATATATGTATAAAAGGAAGGAGGAATCTGGGAGCTGCAGCCTCCCCAAAAACCCAGCGTTACTGGTCAGACAGTCACAACGAAAGAGGAATGAGTCAAATTAAGATGCCACCTCCCTGCTCTCAGAAGTCAACCCTCGCCCGCACCGGTTCCCGCTCCGGTCTGTGCAGACGCCGTCGCAAGGCTCTGGCCCCCAGTCAAAGCAGCAGCAGGGTCTGATCTCCGAACACCTGCACCGAGAGCCGCTCTGCACCCCCCGGGGCGCTGCAGAAGTCCCTCTGTCTGTCCTGCCGTGGGGACAAACCGACCTTAGCGCCTGGTTTGGGCAGAGGGCGGCCAGATGGGTTGGTGGCACCGATGCTGCCCAGCCCTGGCAGCGAGGGGGAAAGGGATGAGAAGGTCATGTCTGAAGATGGGAGAGGATGGGGACACAGAGCAGGGCGAGGAAGCACTTGGATTGATGCAGAGCATTCCTGAAGGGCCTGGATAGGCACCTCTGCTTCCCCAAGCCCTTCATCCCTGCCTTCTGCCCATAGTGGTTCCACATCCCTGACACGGAGGGAACCTGTGCTGGAAGCTGCAGGGAAGGGAATGCCAAGGAGCAGCCCTAAGTGACAGACTGTTCCCGTCTCCTGTCCCCGTTTCCCCTCTCAACTCTTTGCTCGAGCAGAAAATGCCTGGAGAAGCCAGCTCCAGCACCTGGCAAATAGCAACACGGAGCACAGCTCGGTGTGGGAGCAGGCGAGTTTATCTTGAGTTTAACAGTACTTACATCAAGCTCAAAGTCTGCAGGCTTTTTGGCTTCAAAATCATCTTTAGCAAGGACAATTTGTTGCTCAGATGTTTCCAATTCCAGGGCTTCAGGATTTGGATGTATAATTCTCAGGATCATTTAGAAATCCGGTCTTTAGTGACCAGCTGCAAAGGAAAGCAGAAAAGTCCACTTTATATAAATACAGGGAAGTAAAGAAGAGCAGAGAGCTATTGTGGAGCAGCACTGCAAACCTCAACATGTTACTTAACTTCTGTGCACTTGAACTTCCCTGTCTTTGAAATGAGGATTTGGTGGAGCCTTCCGTGAAATGCTTTGAGTGTAAGACAAAAAGTTTTATATAAAAGCAAAGTATTGTTAACAGGTAGTCAGAATTAAACACTTAAGGAATGCAGAAAAAAATCCAGAAATTATCCAGAAGCTCACGGGAAAAGGAAGATTTTTCCCTATGAGATCCCTTCATATTTAACTTAAGAAAAAAAAAAGAAGAATTACCCAAACACATTTCAGATTTGGTCTGCTGCTTCTTTTGACCTGTCACCGTCTCAAAGCTATAAATAAAGGTGTTTGGGAAGAAAGCCCTTTTAATGCCATTGAAACAGTGGAAGAGCTTTTTATAGAGAGATAGGACACAAGCCTATCTGAAAGAACGGGCCAAGGCTTTAGCTCGTGTAAGTCAACATAATTCCACCGCCCTCCATGGAGCTGCATTGATTTATGCCAACAGACTATTTGTCCCAACTTTCCATGATGAAGCCAGCCTATGGGAACATACATTTTTTTAATCACTGCGGTGATTAAAGTGACTGTGGCAAGCAGAAAACTCCCAAGTTAAATTAAAAAAAAAAAAGAAAAATAAAAAACAATTCGCCAGTCACCCAGAGCACCAATACTTAGCGGAGGCTTTAGATTAATTTTTCACTTTCGTGCTCGGAAGTTGTGAGCTGTGGCTAAGCTGGCCATTACACCGAGGAGAGAAGCAGCTGAGAAATCCTGGAGCAGATGGAGCTGCACACAGCAGCGCTCATATACGGATGTTAGCTGCGAGGGGATCATTTCAACATGCACATTTAAAGCGGCATTGGCAATTTTTTTGGCTAAATGCAGCATTTAAAAAAAAATAAGGAGAAAAAACTCAGCACATAACTGCAGGGATTGTTTTTCTTGCAAGCCAATAAGTGGTGCAATGAACGGAAAACCCTCAGCCCTACAAGAGGAAACGAAACTGCAGGGTGGAGGAAAACCCCCATTTGCCCCCATTTTGGCTAGCGCTGCTCCCTCGAGCAGAGTTTCACCCCATGTCCTGGATGAGGAAGCCGAGCGGGGCCGCAGCACCCGGAGCGGCCGGAGCAGCCGCTGCTTCGTCCGCGAGCGCCCGGGGCAGGGATCAGCTTCCCGGGCTGCTGCTGCAGAGCATCCAGCAGGATGCAAAACTGGAGCGGAATTATCCCGCCTTGTTTCTCCATCTCCATGGAGATGCGCAAGAAGCAGCGCAGATGGCGAGATGCAAACGCGAGAGATAAACAAGTCAGACTTTGAATATGGGCAGCCACGGGTCTGGATGAGTCGCAGGTAGGTTTTCCTCCCTTGAAGGCTCGCACGAGCACGAGGCAGCGCTACAGCATCTTTTTGCCTATGAGGGGTCTCTCTCTTTTGAGCGAGAACCTCTTCCATGTCCTAGAGCAGAAAAGCAACGAAGAAACTCAGTTGTCAAGAAAATAACCCCCTGCACATCAGAATCAAAAAGTGACCCACAAAAGAAGAAAAATGTTTATGCTTTCCACAGGAACCAAATAACATCAATTTATAAGAAAAAAAATAGAGTCCTCATTGCTAGGATTTGGAAGAAAAGCCTTTACTGCTCTTACGGGGCCTGCAGTGTTTATGTGCGCTCCGTGCGCGCCCCTTGGCCGGGTTAGATAAGACCTCCCTGCAGCCGCGAGCGCAGTCCTGAGCGAGGCTGCTCCGCTAAACCAGCAGAAACCTCTTCCTTTCTCGCAAGGTCAGGTGTTTTTTTCGCTAGTTTTGCTCCCCGAACCATCTTGCTGTGCATCAGATGGGCGCTAGCACCAGGTCAAGGGATGAAGCTGGACTGTGGAGCTGGAGGACAGGGTGGAAGAGACTGGGATGGCAGCAGCGTGGCTCAGACTGGCCTAAACAGCCAGATGTGCATTTAAAATTCCTTTCCCGATCCTCACTATGACCCTGGATTCACTGCTTGTCCTGCTGATGGAGGCGAGAGACGCTGCAAAGGACAATTTAAAAATTAAGCAGTTCCGAATGTCAGATTCATCCCTTCCAGCGAGCTGCCAGCACGGGCACATCAGCAGGGAGACGGGCAAACCCGGTGACGCAGAACCCCCGCGACGCCTCCCTTGCGCCCACACGGCGCATCGGGACCCGCTCCGAGAAGCCGGGATCCCCCCGGGGCCGCTCCGATCGGAGCTGCTGGAAGCGCTGGGCGTCGGAAGGCCGGGGGTTACGCAAGGCCGTGCGCCCTGTGACTAATTAGGACATGGCTTTAAGGAAGAGGGTCGGATGTGATAATGTCTGATGCCTGTCTGAAAAGGTTAATGTAAAGCACTCGTGTCCCACTGCCGGCTGCTCGGAGCGGCAGGATGATTTCCTTGGATTTAGCGGCGCTGCTCACCGCGGCGGTGATTGCCTTCCACTCATGCAATGGAGCAGCTGGCTGGAGGGCTTGGAGGAGACTGGAGACTTGGTTTCTTGGTACAGAATAGGAAGGAACACACCAGAATGGGAATGAGGAGCCTGAGGGGCTTGTAAAGAACACAGTTGTGCCACAAGGTAGAGCTAAGTTCCCTCACCTGGTAGCAAGAGGACATTAAATAGTTTGTTGGGAATTCCTGTCTCGGGTGGTGCCCAGATGATGCCCATGTTGACTCTGAGAGTCAGCGGCGGCAGAAACGAATCTGCCAGTATTACAAGCCAGAGCCTGGTGATTTTGGAGCCATTGGGCTATAACAAACCCGTGAAATCAGAGAGGTTGGTTTCTCCACAAGCCTCTTCCCTGCTGTGGTCGGCAGAGATTTCATTGGGATTTCAGAGATTTCATCCTCGCTGAAGGACGCGGGTGCAAAGACCCTTTCATGGGCAGCGCTTTGCTCCCGTCATGGGATCATCATGAGGCCCCGCTTTCCTCAGCGCAGATGGGCACAGGGGTTGTGAAACCTCACAGCTAACCGCACGCGCCAGAATTAGGCACAGGGCGCTCCGCAGAGAAACGGTTTCTTCTTCCCCGCTCCTGCCTACGCCTTCCTCGCGCAGGACGGGCTGTCCGTGCGCCCCGGCTGCGGCTGCGCTGCCTCCCGGCACGTGCCTGGCTGCCGTATCCACCCCGCTCTCCCCAAATACCTTTTGGCTTTCGTTTAGACCTTGTGCAAGCCCTGAGAAGGTCCTGCCCTTCCAGAGCAGGGGATGGTTATCCCAGGCTGGGGCCATAGGGAGTGAAGGAGCCACCAAGTCCCTTGCTGCTTTGCAGCTTCGGTTGGGATCTCCACGTGTCCTTCTGCCCTCCCGGCGCAGCCCCGGCTGGAGTTTCAGCCTCTCGTAGCACCTCGCGTCCCGGTTTGGCACCCACAGAGCCTCTGCCCTCGGTGCCACATCCGTCCCATCTAGGGGAAGTTGTCGCATCTCCTCCCCACCCGCGGTCGAGCCGAGCATCAGGCGCCGTCTGAATGGGGAGTAATCCCAACCCATCTGCTGCGAGGCGGAGAGAGGGTCTCCAGATGGTGTTTTGGAGCGGAGTGTGGGGCAGGGGCTACACGGGCGGCTGCAGGATGTGGCCTCCGGTTCCTCTTCCCTCCGAGGGCCGAGTTCGCTCCAAATCCCTGGCGCTTTCCTCTCCTCAGCGCTCTCCGAGGAGCCGAGATGACTGCGGCTGAGGCTGAGCAGCCTCAGGCATCTCCGCAGTGGGCACGGGGTGCTCCGGGATTCCCTCTGGGCTGTCTCCAAGCGTTTTCTTCCAGGGAAAGGACTCCCTCTGCCTGTAGGCCATCGGCTTCGATGGAGAAAATTCCTGAATTACTGCAGTCCTCGTATGGTACCTAGCAGCAGCCTGTAAATCCCCACAGGGAAACGGAGAGGTTACATAATCCCCCGGCCTCTGCTAACATCCCCAAGGTCGTGGGGTTGAGCACAGGTAGCACGTGGGGAGGTTTTGCTAGGACCCATACGCAAGAAAATGAATAATAAAAATCAATTCCTACAAGGTATCTGATAGTCAGAGCCAGAACAGCCTCATGAGATAGTGATGTTGGTCCCAGTGGGTGAAGCACCTTGTCCCAAATGACGATGCTGTGGTCCAGCCTGTGCTCAGAACCATCGCCCCGCTCCAAAAAAAAGAATTATTTTAGCCTGCAATGACAGACTCTTATTAAAATAAGACTTGGGTCGTTACTTTGATGAGCCTCAGCCTGTCCACCCTCTATCTCCAAGATAACCCCTTCTTGCGGCACCGTCTGCAGCAAGGAGGGAGCTGCAAACTGCCCAGCTTGGCCACTCCGTGCAGAGCCCGACACGGGAAACGGGTGCAGACGAGCTGCTGTCAGGTCCCCTTTCCCCACATCTACAGCAGAGACGCAGTGGATAGCGGATCTTTTTAAAGAAGGCGCTTAACATACCTGGCACGTTTTGAGCACGTGGTGTGGTTTATTGTTAGGCTTGTTCGGTGCTTTTACTCTGCAAATTTCTACCTTTATTTCTATCTGAGGTAGTAGTTAAGCAGTAGTAGTTGCAGTAGTTAACTACCTTGACCATCCTGAAAATTAAATGGAAAATTGATTTTTAAAAATCCCAGGGTTTTTATCAGTATTTTAAGATGGTGGAGGGCCGTTTTCACTTAATTTCTTGCTTCTTCTGACCTTCTTGCCAGGCTTGCAAACACAGCATGCAGAACCACAAACTCCTGGCTCAGGCAGTTTTAGAGGGCAGCCGACCTCTGTTTCTCTAATTACTGTAACATCATCCAAACCCTGGAGCCTTTGCACCAGGTTCCTTCCTGGTACAAGGACGGGTTACATTGCAGTGCTGCAGAGAGCTAAAAGGGACAAGGGCTTCTCCAGAAAGCAAATAAATGTTTGCAACTATGAACTGAAAGGCAGATGAGAGCAGAATGGGGAAATCGGAGCATTCAGGGCAGGAGATGGCGATCAGCAGGGAACCCTTATGAGCAAGCTGAGCTTTTGAGAGCAACCCGACTTCCACTCCTTTCCTGACAGTATCAGGGGCTGACTCGAGGCTTGCTGCTTCTGCCTGCACAAGAATTTTGTGCTGTTGCAAGGAAGAAATTCTGGCCTGAGCACTATTCTCATGAGCGCAAGAGTCAGGAGACAGCGAGTGCAGACCTTGAGTCAAATCCCTGGGTTCATCAGTGCTAAAAGAGCCAAGGATCTGCAAAAGAATATCTGCAGCACTGGATTTTCTAGTGACAGGGAGGGTTTCAGTGCTTGAACCTCCCTGAGTGCCCTCTGCAAACTCATGCAAACACCGGTACCTTTTGAATGACTCCAGGTAGCTGCGAGGAAAGCCCTGTTCCTTCAGGATGATCATTCTTCAATGCTGTTTAACAGCAGGATGCACTTTCATCACCAGTTCTGTAAATCTGCACACGGAGTTTTAATGTCAGGGAAAGGCTCTCACTGCAGGGGGACACGAGGGCCACCAATTTCAATAAAAGATAAAGGAGAAACATTCACAACTGTTTCATCTTGCTTAAAGTCATGCACGGTGCTATGCTCATCCATTAATGCATTATCCATATTTTGTTGCTGATTGTGGCAGGTCAAGCTGGGAGCTCCCGGATCTACTGGACGGTAAAATCCAGGCCATAAGCGACTCGGATGGAGTGAACTACCCCTGGTATGGAAACACCACGGAAACCTGCACCATCGTGGGCCCCACCAAGAAAGAAGCCAAGTTCAACATCAGCATGAACGACAACTTCTACCCGAGCGTCACGTGGGCCGTGCCCGTGAGCGAGAGCAACGTGGCCAAACTCACGAGCATCCACCGGGATCAGAGCTTCACCACGTGGCTGGTGGCCACCAACACGGCCACCAACGAGATGGTGACCTTGCAGACTATCAAGTGGCGCATGAGGCTGGGCATCGAGGTGAACCCCAGCAGGCCCCTGGGGCAGCGTGCCAAGCTGCGGGAGCCCTCCGCTCAAGAGCAGCCCCAGGTCCTTAGCAAGAACGAGCCAATACCACCCAGTGCCCTTGTCAAACCCAACGCCAACGATGCTCAGGTACTCATGTGGAGGCCAAAGGATGGAGCGCCGCTCGTGGTGATACCCGCAAAACACCGACAATAGCAACCTGGCGTCCCGGCACCAGAAGGGAGAACACGAAACCTTTAGGTATTAGAGTATACGCGTATAATCTGAGCGAAATCAAAATGCACTTTTTATCCATTCAACAGAAATGCAACCATTCTACCTTCTCCCATTGGGACGGATTTCACTGTGCTAAAGCTAACGAGAAGACCTTTGGCTGGGGTCTGTCTCATCACTGGATTCCTAAGGGAAGAAAACTAACATTAATGTCTATCCGCAGAGCTTCTTTTCTTCCCTACTTTAGTTACTGTTTGAACTTCAGGCTCATTAGCTTGCCCAGATTGCCCAGAACAATAAGAACATTTTATTTGGGATTTTAGGAGTCTTTCCTTCTTTTTAGTTGAGAACAAAAGTTCCTGGAGCAAAAAGTTGACTATTTAAGTCAAGGGTAAGGATTTTTTTTTCAGCTGTAAAGGTTCTGAGTTGCAAATCCAAGTCATGCGGCCTTATGTAGACTTTGCTTTGCATTGCCAAACTTTTGCCTTAAAGCTACGTTTGAAACAAAAATACCACCAGGCAGAATGTCCTTTCTACGGGATTTTGGGGGAGAAAGTCTTGGAACAAGGAGTAGATTGCCAGTGTGGCACAGGCTGGTGAGAAGGGCATGGAATTGGAAGAAGCATGACAAAAATGACATCTTCCTGGTTTTAAAACATGGAACAAGGAAGCATGAAAACAATCTCGGTTTCAAAGCAATGCAAATAACAAACCTGTCGCAGAATGGCTTTCGAGAAGGGGTAGGAGGGGAGCGGGTGCTGCTTACGTGTCTCCCATTAACGTTATAACATGGGATAATCTCACAGGCAAAGGCAGCAGCTAGAATTGCGGCCACGAGACAGCATAAACCAAGAGGGAAGATGCTCCATTGTGTTTGTCTTTAGAAAATGAAGACGTTTGGCTGTCCCGCTAGCCCTGGTCTCTCTTTCTCGTGGTGTTACCAGCTAATGGCCCGCACGCAGGCTGCTGTGGCCCCTCGTCCCCATGAAATCTCCATGACGGTGCTGTAAGAAGAGCAGGATATAGAAAAGATCCTTCCGAAGTCATTGGAGATGCATGGGTGTAAGCGAGGGCAGATCTTATCTCCTGGGTCTACCCAACTATATCCATAATTCAGGAATGGCTATATCTGAGAATAACAGGCCTCTATTCCAGCAAACACTATAAAAAAGCTATGGAAAACTCTCTTCTTCCTATAATAACAGATCACGTTGGGGTTCACAGAGAATTTTTCTCCAAATGACCTCATCATGTACTTGACTTTCAGGATGGGGCACAGACAGGACCATAGGTGAAACCGGACCTGTCTGGTTAGGGACAAATAGATAAGGAAGGTGCACGAAGGGCAACACCTGCATGTTGGGGAAGGTGCTCCAGTAAATAAGGCACAGTTGGAGCAGGCGCTGGAGCCTGTAGGTTTCTAGGATGTCCAGATGGCTTCGGAGATAACTAGAGGGGTTTCTGCAGAGGAAGGCGGTTCGGAAGAGCCGTTTGAATGGGATGGGCAGGGTTTGCAGGGGAAGTCGCGGGGTGGAAGTGGCATCTGGAGGACAGGGCACAGGAGATCTGCTCGCTTGCTCCAGGCCGTTCACTTCCCCTTTGCTCCGCAGCTCTTCCCCCTAAGATAACAATCCTTCCTCTTATTCACAACCGGCCTCATGGGCTGGAGAGCGCTCGGTACGGTGCAGCCAGGCTTGGCCTTGCAGACCAGGTCTAAGCAGGTCTCGCTCTCTGCTCCAGGGCTCTCCTCAGAGGGACACTTTGGTAGCTGCAGTTGCCACCACTTTCTTCCACATAGGATCTAAATAGCAAGGAATTCTCCCTCCTCTCTTCTCCAAAGCCGCACACCTTGGCAAGAGGTTCAGCATCAGGACACTGTGCTCGGAAGATCTGTCCCCCAACCAGCAAACAGGGATATCAGGTCCTGGCAACTCTATTCCCCTCTATTCCAGAGAGACCGCCCGCCTCCAGGTCATTCTCCAGGGAAAGCCCTGCTCCCTCTTCCATGGGCAGAGCTCCGAGGTAGGACGCCCAGCGTCACAAGCAGCTTGCAAACAAACGGACTGCGTTCAACCCACAAGCCAAAGGTAGCCTAAATCCCGGCTTTGCGACTCCGACGGATGAAGTTAGGGAGACTTGGACTTGCACGGTCACTCTCTTACACTCCATTTCCTCACACGGATTCAGATCCTAATTACAGCTCGACTGGCACAGCCCCTTGGGACTTGCCTGTACTTTCTCCTAGGCAATACACGCAGAAGAGGACAGAGCTGGAGCTGCAGGTGAATCACGGATGATCCTTACACAGCCCTAAGCAGCAGCTTAGGTGCTGCGGCGGGTCTCAGGGGTGGCAGTAGGAGGGGTACTCGTGTCTGGTACTCACGTTGTTTTCGGTGCTGAGTATTACAGTTCTCACTGATGTCAGCCTGGGTCGAAGCAGTCGGACCCAGTTGTCTTAATTAGCTGCACGAAGGAATTCCAAGGAAAGATTTCTTCTCAGTCACCAAAAATCACATTCAGGGAACACCTATGCCCTTTTCCACTTCTCTTTGTGTTGGACTTAGTCTCCCGGCGCACTAAGTAAATGATTTCTCCCTCTTCCCTCAGCCTGATGGACTGGATGCATCCATGCAATTTGATACTAACCTCCTAGCTAATTTGTCCTGTTGCACTGATTAGATCCAGCTGAGCAGTAAATATGAAATTCACATTTCATGTTGGGGTCAGCTTTGCATGGACTTCTTCCCTTCCCAAAGGATGCCTTTATCCCGTGCCTCGTTCCAAACAGACCCTCCGTCCCCTTTACCAGACACAGCATAGAAAGGCAACGCTGCCTCGTTCAAGACTTCATGCTTTGTGAATAAAAGTGATTTTTTTTTTTTTTTTCCGATGCTGCTTCGTTACAAAACGGACGAGGACAGATTGACTGAACATAAAGGGATGGTGGCTGGAAGTGACAAGTGCTAGAGACACCACTGTTGAGAGGGCTGGTTAATAACTATACGGCCAGACTGGGGGTTTAGAGCCCTGAAGGGACTTGGTTGTCCCCAGCACCTTGTACCCTGCGGCTGCCATCAGTACAGGTAGATAAAGCTCCTTCCCCACCAGCTCTTGGCAGCCAAGTGACAGACAGGGACGCGTTGGGGAGGTGATTAAGCACCAACACGAGGTTATTTCTGCCTCTGCCCCATGGGCCTGGCAGCAAACCTCACCCATCAGCGATACCCAGCTCTTTGCAGCCCCAAATCACCCCACAGGTTGATGCGTTGGTGCTGTCCAGCCCTGTCCAGGGGTGCAGGATGGGGATGAGAGGGGCCCATGACGAGCCACGGTCCAGACCCTCCACTCATGTCCTCTCTCCCCAAAACCAGACCACCCAGAGCAACGTGGAGCCCAAGGGCACTTGGGTGGTTACCTGAACCTGCAAACAGTGGTTTCTCTTTAGCACTCAGCCCTGGTCCATGGCGCAGCAATAAGAATCGTCCTTGGTCTTGCAGAGATACTGTGAAAATAAAACCCAGCTGTACCAAGTCGGGACACTTAACACAGATGTGAAAACAAAACCCTGCTTTTATAACAGATGGAAAATAAAGTGGAATTTTCAAACAGATCTGCCTGGAGTTGCTTGGGTGCTGGTTATTTTAAAGCCAACAGTTTTGCTGCGTTTGCATGTGCGTTTCGAGCCGGTGCTGAACACCTCCTTGGCAACGCGGGTGTCTTCTGGCTCGGCTCTCGCGCTGCATCAGAGAAAGTGGCGAGGTTCCTGGTTAAAAATACCCGTCAGCATCCTGCATTTTTCATTACCGGGCTGCCGTGCGTCTTGTGATGGGATGACAAAGCTGATCTGGCTTGGAGCCGCCGGCGGGGCGCGGAGCGGCTGAACTTCCGCGCGCTTTCGCTTCCTGACGCTCTTTGCTTATTTAGCAGAAGAGCAGCCCAGGGCTCGCTGCATCCTGCGGCCGGAGAGGGGAACGTGGCCCCCGGGAGCCCAGGGAACACCCCTGGCCTTGCAGACCCTGCAAGCAGCAGTGGGGAGCTTAACCTGTGGCAATACCCAAGCAGTTTTCCAACACCACCTTGCATTTATTTTGTGGTTTCTCCCTGCAAACAGTTTTTTCTTTTAGTTTTACCCAGCTCATGGATAGGCCTGTTCCCGGGAGCCCAACGCGGGCACCGTGCAGGACTGCAATATGTGCCAGGAATTCGCGCCGACGGAGCCCCACCAGCAGCGCAGACGGGCTCGGCGGCGGATTCATTTCCACAGTGGAAACTCTCCAGCCTCATCTGTTGATAGCAGGTTAAATTTAGCTGTCCTAGTTTTGGAGGGAGGGAAGGACAGAGGGAGCAGAGCAGCCAGCTCACAGCTGCTTCGGGTGACGCTCCAGCGGGCACCGCCGGCACCGAGACACCCAAACAGCCCCGGGAAGGACAAGGATGAGGGTGGCAGGACCTGGCTGCTGTGCCCTGCAGGCACCAGGTCACCTCCGCCAGCCCCAAGCCCGTTGTGGAGCTCCAGGGAACCATAAGGTAAATCCTGGGCAAGTACTTGGGTGTCTGCTAAAGCGGCCAGTCTAAACTTCACTTTTTAGGTGTTTTGCCACTTTGGTTCTTGATTTTTCTGCCTCCAGCTTTAAGCAGAGTGACACAGAGGTCCCTTCACTTCCTGCACTTGCAGAACCCCTCTCAACCGCAGCCAGCCCTGATCTAGATCTTGTGCTGGGGACTTCCCTCCGCTGATACAAATCAGGTTTTGTTTCCCATTTCCTCTGTCTTGGTAAACTGCTCACAAGGGGCTGCTGCACACGCAGATTTTACTCCTTAGCAGCTGCAAGGTTTAAAGCAAAGGCCTTTTAGCAATGCACTGACAGAGACTCAATCCACTCAAAAGGCAGCCCCTTGCGTGCTCGTAGCTCTCCAGAGAACCTGCATCGAGAGTCCCAGGGCGCAGACAGCATCATCTGAATCTGCAGCAATTTCAGAGCTGCCCCCTGCATTTCCCCTCCTCAAAACACACTCCAGGCTTATTGCAACTTTGACAACACTTTAATATCCATTTAAATATGCTCTAACAAGCCTCCTGGAAGCTGCATGGAAGAGCACGGAGCCGTGTCCGAGCTTGGCCCGATGGGATGTGTCCCTGGGAGCCGAGAGGCTTGGGGAGAAGCTACAGCACGAGGCAGCGCCCTCCCTCCCGCCAGACCCTCGCACCATGGTCAGCACGGAGCTGTGCCCAAGAACCAGCTCTGCTCAGATGACAGGAGCATAGGCCTAGAATGAGGAGGAAAGTCTGATTTCTTCAGAAATAATAATCAAAAATAAGTGCCTTGGAAGACTCCTCTTTCTAAAACAGAGAAGTTGGGGAAATGAAACAGAAACAGAATTGCGCAGGCAAAACCGTGAGCTGCTTCTAACCATGTCCTGAGCCGTCACTGTTGGTTACCCGAGGATTAACCACCGTGGGCAGTAATTAAACAAGGCTCCGAGCCCAGCTCGTCCGGGCATTCGTTACCAGCTCTGCAGTGATGGGTCCCCACCGGGTCAGAGCTTCCCTCTTGGGTGGACATGGGACATCTGTCCAGCCAGGACTGGATGGAGGCCACCGGCTCCCAGACAGGCCACCTAATGCAGGTGACAGATTATAACAGCTTCTGGCAACCACCAACCCGGCTCAACACGCACTTGCCAAGTCCTTGAGTCACCTAATAAAAATGCAAATTTTTCTAAGTTGACTTTGCTACGTTTATCCATATTTCTGTAGGCTCCCAGTCACGATCAGCCGCTCTACAAGGCTCAGCAACTCCTGCAGCTACCATGGCAAGCAGGAGCAGCACCCATTTCTCAAGGGCAAACAGTTCAGATCGTTGGGGTTTTCACCTGCAAATGCGGAAGCCCAACAGACACAGCCCTGTGTGTTTGATGAGGGTCTGCAGTAATTCTGATGGTGCCTTTGCTGCAGAAAATGAGTTAAACTGGTACGAGTTGCACAGCAGAAACAACCCCCAACTGCTCCCATCATTCCAAAAAAGACATTTTTAAAGGGCTCAGCGTGCCAACTCGGCATTCCTACCAAGCCAGGCGTCCCCACAGCAAGTGGCTCGCTCGCTATCTGGGGGAGCACAGCTGATACGGCCCCGCGAGGAGGTGTCGCATGCCACAGCCATGGGGATTAACGCAAAGAATTTAAGGTCAATGGTTTGGGCCAGCTGCTATTTATAACGAGGAAGGAAAAGAGAAGAGCAGCAGTATCACCTCTAGGGCCGAGGAATTTGCTTGATTCCAGAACATGCTGGAATAGCCCAGCTCAACCTCTCCTCACTCCTCCTTCCATCTCCCCGCTAGCAAATCTCAAGTTTTTCCCTCTGTTCCAGTAATCCCCAGACCCCTGGTGCTCGCTCGGCTGTGAACGCGGCGTTTCTTCCACAAGAAGGAAGCTCGAGCACAAACAAGCAGCACCACCCTCCAAATAGCACCGTCTCATCCGACACTGCGCACCCGGGCTCACAAATCCAGGGCAGATGTAAAAGCCTCAGAGTCTTCTGCTTCGCAAAGCCTCTGCACTTCTAAAAATAAGTCCTCCTTGTACAGGATATTCTCCGCATTTCAGTGGTCTTCCTTTCTAAAGGACCCAATGACATTCCCAATTGTAGAGACACCAATGAGACTCTTTGCAACTAGGACAAATAGTGATGTTTTAGGTCAACTTAAAAGAAAAAAAAGGAAACAAGTTATTTCTTCAGGAAATGTTGATGTACATACAAGTATTTAGTTGTTTTCACCGTCCAAGGTTACAAAACAATTTTCAGCTATTTACAGTTCCAAAAAAAAAGATTATATATTCACTTGCAAACATTAGTCCAAAATATGTCATTGTGTTTTATGTTATTCAAAAATAAAATGTCAGAAAATCTCTGCCAGAAATAGAAAAAGTAAAAGTACCCCCAAATGCCCTGCCCGGGCCCAAAATCCAAAAGCAAAAACCACACAAGCAGCATGTACTCAGCTAATACCTAAGCTGTCATCTCAAATGCATTTTTCATGGTGCAACAAAAACCCATTACATCATTTAGAGGTTTCATGGAGGTCAGATGCATCAAATAGAAAAAGTGTTTGTCCACAATGCCCTCAGGGCATTCTTTAAAACATTTGTTCAGTATGTTCTCGAGTATAAACGTATGAGAATTTCACAAATGTTACTGACTGAAGCTAAGAGCTACAGGGAAAAAGTACAATCTCATACATACGAAAAAAAAATATTGCTGACAGACTCCAACAGCCAAAGCCATAGGCTGCAAAATCACTAACGCCTCTGCATGGAGGTCACACTTAATTCAAGAGCCAAAAATTTCCCTCTTATAATCTGAGCTCCAAGTCCTCGGTTCTATAAACTTGACAGAAAGGTACAAAGAGGAAAGCTTTTACTTCCCACCTCTTTGCTACTGCCATGGGAACATGTTCTGCACATTGCCTGTTCCTTTCAGATAATTTCCTGTTTCTTCACTAAGCCTCTGGCTCACACATGACTCAGTTTTAGCACTTCAGTAAGATAGGCAGGTGCCCCATCCCAAAATTGAAGTTAGCAGGGCAAACTTCAGAATTAAGAGTCTGGGATCATCAGTCATTCTCTTCAATGAAAAATGAAAATGCTGGAAACAACTTGGGCTACTCTGTTGTCTGGAAATAGGTGAGAAGCATTAATGACAACAGGAGGCTACATCCACTATGGGATGGGAGCCACAGCACACACATGCTCCTTCTCAGTCTAGGGAGAGAAATCTCTCCAAAACAAATAACACCAAGGCAGATAAAATATTTTAATATAGAGCAAGAACAAGTGTTGCATAAAAATAAGCATCATCTTTTTTTTTTTCTTGTTTCTTTTTTTAAAAAAAAGGAAGTCAGAGTTTGTATTTAAAAGAAAAGTTGTTTGGATATTGATTGCGAAGGTGACTCAGGAACATAAGTTCTGCAGGAGAAAGTTCAGAAGGTTCTTAGCTTCTCCATCCACTAAATCCAGAGGAAGATCTGTAGAGCAGAAACAAGCACAGCAAGTGAGAGCTGTAATCTCCCTCAGGCAGCATTAATTTAGTAGATCTCTAACTTGCAGCTTCTCTAGTACCAGAAGCTTATAAGACAACGCATTGGTATTTCCAGCATCTTTTGCCTGAGACTGAGTCAACACATACTAATCAGATTATAATTAACTTTATTCTAGTGCCTATTATCTAGAGAGATAGGCTGAGATATGAGGGAGAGAGATATGATAGGGAAACAAAGTTTAAGAAACTTGTTAAGAATTTTCCTGCAAGCTAGTGGCAGAGTGGGGGACAGAATCAACAACTCCACTGTAAATCACTATCTCAATCACACCATAAAGGTGATGATTTATTTCCTATTTATTTTTAACTGAACAAATGGAATAGATCTTAGGTCTACACAGATAGCTTAAAAACACACTCGAGAGGTAGTTGGGCAAGGGAAGAGGATGATCTAACTGGAAATTCTTTCATACAAAAGATTAACCACTGGAAAGCGCACATTCAGAATTTGGATTTAAGCTCTATGTAATGCCAATAAAAATATAAAGTTCTGGATGTGTATACTTTCATTAATGTATATTTTTGCTACTTTCAAAGCTTACTCTTGCATAACACCGAACTCTTGATTCTACCTATATTTTGAATCAAGAATTAAACACAAAATGGTACTTACGTGTTAGATGATCCAAAACCAAACCCTGAAAGAAATGCAAGATTGGAAAAAAATTAGGAGGTATAACAAATGCTTAAGATGTATACTAAACATCCCCTCCAACACACAGACTGAAAAACATTTCCTTCCTGCCCTAGGCCAGGCAAAGAGTGATTGGCAAACAATGAAAGTCAAATCTCCATCTAGAAGAGAAGTGACTTGCCTGGGCTCCGGAGAGGATTTGCTTTCAATGTTAATCAGCTAGGCCCATTCATTAGTAGCAACTGCCTACAATAAGCCTGGTTTATTCATCTCTCCATGAAAACAGAGGATGCTGTTTTCTGAAGATGGGGTCTGTGCTTAATGCAAGCCAGTGGGGCCAGCCAGCCCATGAATATATCTTCTCTTAAAGGCTCTGTTCTCAGCCCTGGGTAAATCACTGAATTACACCCGCTAAAAGAATGGTTATTGGTGTTCAAGCTCAAATTTGCAGTGCGTGTTCTTTTGACACTAAGTGCTGACACATCGCACAGTACCATATGATACTGAAGAGACTCATTATTCCTCAATATTTTCATTTGATAAAGCCAAATACAGAAAATAAAGGGTGGAAAGCAACATTGGACATGAGGTATACCCAAAGTAAGTGATTTATTGAAATGCCAAACAGCAAAACAGTGAAGGAATTGTGAGACAGAGTCTGAGAGGACGCTAATGCCCACCCCATGGCTCATTTCACCAGACTCTGGTGCCTTTCTTATTACAGGTCCAGGCTCAGACAGACTTTTGATATGGAGCTAAGGAATGAGTCACAACTGAGTTCCCAGGAAAAATGGAGATACGAAGCCTGTTGGGGTTGTTGCATTTTTACTTTCTCTTACCTCCTCCACCTGTGCCAAAAGCAGAGAATCCACTACTCTGCGCGCCAAAACCAGTACCCTGCTGGGATAGTGATCCAAACGTTGGGGTATTTTGATTTGCTAGAGTGCCAAACGATGCTGTATTGTTACCGGTACCACCAAACCTACATTTAAAGGAGAAAAAGTGTGTTTGCAAGTATATTCTTATGCTGAAAGTTTGTTGTCTCTCTGCTCACGCAAAGGGCTCAAGGGCAGGATCTAGATTCAGCACCTGGACTCCCAACTGTCAGACAGCACCTCACCTGCTGCCCACGAGAACTCCCTCCAAATCAACCTGTTCTTCCCTCTCCCCAGCCCCGCTGGAAGCACACACAGTCCCACTGCTTTCCTGAAGATCCGCACCTCTCTGACACCTCTCTCCACTGCCTTTGGATTACTTCTCTAATTGCTTTTGGGGATAGGAATGAGAAAAAAGGTTTTTATATATGGAAATTGGTTCTTCTTTCTCTACCCACTCCATTCAACCAAGCATTAAGGAGTCATCAGTGTGACACACTAATGAGACTGTGATAATTCGATGCAGTGCAGTTCTCTGCCCCCTACATACACATCTCCTATGCTTAATGTACAAGGTGCCCTCGAACAAGGAACTTAAAGCGTTGCTCTGTCTTAAATTGGGCAAAATGCAGACACAAAACAATCAAATGACAAACTCTGCCAGTGCACAGTGCTGCTAACACTAATCCAGTGCTACTCCTCTCCTGAGCAGACTGTCGGTCAAGATAAATTGTGTGCCAGCTTTGGAAGAGTGCGCCTCACACCAGCGCCCGTCATTTCTGACTTACAATGTGATCTGACAGCATGTTAATTCAGCTCTCCATCCATCCAGGTCTAGTAGAGATTTTTATTTCTTATTTTTTAAACATCAAAACAGATCTTTCCAGATATAAGACAACCCCTTGCAGCAGTGTGACAAGCAATTCACCTGGTAAAGGAAGTCATCTCTCATCCTACATACAGGTGACTGCACACGGGGCTTCCATAGATGGCCTTAGATACTGGGGGTATTTTAGTGACTTTGTAGCTCTGTGTTAGCCATTCCCTGTGCTTCTGTTTTGGCTCTTGACCTATGTAACCCTCAGATGGCTTTAGCTCAGAACCACAAACACGACCATCACAAAAACAAAAACACCCACCCAGAACAACCACCCCTGAGAGGACAAACACTTGCAAAATATGTAAACAATAAGACTGGAAGATGCAGTTTCCTGTTTTTTCTTTTCTCCCCTGGAATGAGTGTGCAAGTGAGTTTTTAATTGGACCTATTTGACCTGAATGTAGCTGCAGGGCATGAAGGAGAGTTACTTGCTGATAGCTCAATGCAGAGGACCTACATTTGCCACCTACTGCAGAAGGTGTTTTGCAATTTTTGAAACACTGTATTTGCTGAGCAAAACAAGGAATAAAGTGCTATTTACTCTGCTGTCAAGCACAGACTTAAGGAATAAAGAATGAGATAAAAACAATCAGTGTAGGATAAACACAAGTCACACTGGTTTCTCATCTCTGTCCTACCTGTGGGATTTGGGGTGAAGCAGCTAGACAGACACACAGATAAGGGCATTATTTTCTCTGCATGGCATAGCTTGCAGATCCAGACTGGAATATATGCTAAGTGGGCACACAGAAAACATTCCTGCACTCACTTAGACATGCAGGATGGCTCACGTTTCCCCTCCATTGCTAAAGCTTCAATATAATCCTTTCAGCATTTAAATGAACCACACAGTTAAAATGATCACACATATCAGTTCCTTTGGGGTTAATGATTTTGTTTTATGCCACTCTCCTGTTGGGTGCCTTTAAAAAAGAAATAAAGAAAACCAGGGACATTTACAGCTTTGCAACCAGCTACAGAATATGAAGGGGTAACTTGGCGCACAAGTTTTCATCATGCAAGAATGTTGTTTTCCCCAAGCCTAGGTCCTGGTTAGCTTACCCAAATCCTCCAGCGCTGGCTGCTGCTGTACCCTCGCCGAACACTTTGCCTCCCGTAGAGCCCAGAGGGCTTGAAAAGGTTGGGGCTGAACCGAATGCTGGCACCCCTCCGAACCCAGGGGATCCCCCAAAAGTGGGAGGGCTGCCAAACACTGGAGCAGCACCGAAGCCACCTGAGCAAAACAGAGGCAAAAAGGGACAAGAACATCAAGTGAACAGTAATGGAAAAACAAAAAGACGAGTTAGATTTCTAAGCAGACAACGTCTGTAACCGGGCTGTAGACATCGTCATATGGACACAGTGTTATTTATAAAATGAACTGGCACAAAGCTGCCAAACTGCAGGGTATTTTGTTAGAGGTAGGAATTAGTAAAGTGCCTGAACACATACAAAGCACTGCAATTCTATTGAGACTATCCAGAAGAAAATCATGTTCACTTGAATATTTGAGCACAAAATCAACCCAATTCACAGAGCTATACCATAGCGTGACAATATATAATTCATGCTTGTTTTCTATAAAAAGGGATACCATGATTGTGAGATGGTCAACATGCACAATAATGTTACTGTAAAAAAAAATTACAACACAACAGGAAATGGACTGATGCTTTTACTACAAAAAAGTGGCATATGTATCCTTCATCATGAAAATCTTATCAAGAAAAGCTGAGCTTATGTACTCAGTTTTAAAATAAATCTCTGCTCATCAGTTAGACAAGGCACTACCTAAAGGAACTGCAAGATGAAGAGTCCTCTGTAAAGCTTCGTTTAACAAATGTTTGTTAGTGTGTTTAGATGGCAGGGCTCAGGCTGGATGTGCCTGAGGACAGAATGGACAGGCTGTGATGCACACAAGTGTTTACATTGAAGGAATTTCCATATTCAATAAGTAAATCCCACTCCAGCTCCTCAAATCAGCTTGTTTTTGCAGTGCTCCAGTGATGCAGAAGATTCAGGAGGCAGGGTATTTTCTCATGCTAGTTTACGTGGTGGAAAATGCAAGGATGATGCAAGGATTAAATGACAGATCCAAGGAAGCACAGGATTTCTGCAGTGGAACCGAGAACTGACTCTTCACAGTTTCTGCTCAGGGCTTAGCAACCTTCTGCTGCTGCTCTGAAGTGCCTTCTACCCAGATGATTTTAAGTTCATTCTATTGACATTATTGGCCTTCTTTTAACTGACATTGTGGAATGCGAAGGATGCTACTCTTTTGACTGGTGCTGAGAGCTGGGATACCACCACACATTTTATTAACCTAGGTGAAATTCCAGTCCATGTCAAAGTAATGGATATTGTTTGACTACAAACACAAAAGGTCTGGAAAAAAATAAATGCTGAGCCTGAATTATTTAAAGATAGATCAGGTATCCCATTACCTATATCTCCAGGATGATTAATTATCACAAGGGCTGAAGCTTTACTAAGGACATGCTCTCTTTTGCAATGTTAACAAACATAATGAGGAAAGTCTATGAGGGGTTCTGCACAACTGGACATGCCTTCTGTAGAAACACCTTTTGCAGACACCTCTCGAAAATCCTGCCTCAGGTTCGCTTTGAAACTGAAGCAGTCAAAAATAAGAAAGCTGTTTCTGAAAGAATGAAAAAAAAGAATGTCCTCCAGGAATGTCCTTCTCTTCTGCTAGCAAAAATAACAGATGGGAGGCACGTCTGAGAGTAAACTCAATCCACTATCATGCAGCATGGAATAGCTGCAAGAAACCCTACTAATGGCTGCTGAGAGTGGTAGCGTCACCGTAACACTCTCTGCCACTTCGCTAGCACCATGCAGCTCCTGTCAAAGCAGACACTGCCTTGTTTTAAAGTGCTGCTGCTCTGCAGGGAGCTTGAACTGTTCCCACTGTCTCAACTCAACAGCTTCGAGGAGCGCCAAGCTCTAGGGCTGCCGCTTCAACAACCCTGTCGCCTACCTTCATCGGTATTCTCTGCAAGAAGGGTCTGAGGCCAGAGGAGAAAAACCTTCTCTCACTGACCCTTTAGGCCTCCCTTTTTGCCTGGTAATTAAAGGCACACTTAGCCATTCATCTCTCGTGGACAACACATCACAGTCAGTACTGCTCCTGCTGCTCTTCCTTTGGGCACATGACAGTAAAAAGAAGAGGCTTTGTAAGATTTCCAATATTTGATTCAATTAATTCAATCAACAGAAATAGCAACAGCTCAACCACGGGAGAAGTGATGATGACAGGTAATACTGATTTCAAAGGGTAAGCATCTGAAGCATGCCTGATCTGAATTTTATAGGGAAGTTTTCTCACTGGAGGGCAGAAAGGTTTACAAAACCTAGATGAAAGTTCAAACACGGTATTCCAAGGAAAACATCTACTAAATTCTAGACTCTGTACACTTCTCCATATGCTATGTAAGAGCAGCACTAATTCACACAGCAATCAGCCCTAAAATGCAATAGGAATTTATGAAAAGCATCATTAGTTTTTTGTTCCGATTGCCTTTTTTCATTTCTTTTTGAGATACACTCATAGGATAAATCTATTTATTGTTCAGAAACAACTCCTGTACGTGCACTGAGTCTAGGCTGTAGGCATCTAAATGGTACAACACTAAATACCTCCCAGATGAATATGATGCTTATAGTGAATTAACAAAGTACCTGCTTTGCTTGGACTAGAGAACCCAAAGCCTTGGGACGCCACGCTCCCACCACCAGAGCTGAAGGTGCCTGTAGGTTTCTGCTCTCCGAAAGAGGAGCTGCCAAATCCAAAGGTCTTGGCTCCGCTGTTTCCAAACAAGTTAGAAGAATCTGTAGAGATGAAGAATATTTGTGAAGGTCATAAAAAACACTCTGTTGCACTTCATTAACTGAGTCAGAAGGAAGGGAACTCCTTTTATTCCCTCTGCATCAAAGCAGAGAATGAATGCCACATTAAAAAAAAAAAAAAAAAAAAACACACAAGAGAAAAGCCAGTTGCTCCCTATTCCAGTTTTACCAAACCATTCTGGATCCGATGGATCACTAATAG